>PVLC010048535.1:0-10877 GCA_004027655.1 Graphiurus murinus
ATATTAGGTATAGAAGGAATATACCTCAATACAATCAACGCTGTATATACAGAAAGGGGAAAAGCTCAAAGTGTTTCCTCCAAGATCTGGAACAAGACAAGGATGTCCACTTTCACCACTTTTATTCGATATAGTACTAATATAGTACTGAAGTCCTAGCCAGAGTGTTTAGGTAAGAGAAAGAAATGAAGGGCATCGAAATTAGGAAAGAGAACTCAAACAATCCCCGTCTGCAGACAACATGATCTTCTATAGAGAGAAACCTAAAGATTCCACCAACAAAACGAGGGAAACTGGCAGATGAATTCAGTAAAGTTGCAAGACACAAAACCAACATAGAAAGATCAGCATCATTTCTATAGATTAATGACAAACTTACTGAAAATAAACTCTCAAAATCCCATTTACAATAGACACAAAAAATAAGATACATAGGAATAAACTTAATCAAGGAAGTGAGAGATCTCTACAATGAAAATTATAAGACACTGATGAAAGAAACAGAAGACACATAAAAATGGGAAGTCACCCCATGTCCATGGATTAAAAGAATATTGTTAAAATGCCCATCTCATCCCAGGTGATCTACAGGTTCAATGCAGTTGCTATCAAAACACTAGTGACATTTTTTCACAGAAATAGAAAAACAATCATAAAATTGTATGGAACCACAAGAGACCTGAAATAGCCAAAACAACCTTGAGCAAAAAGAATAAAGCTGGAGGCATCACAATATCTGACTTCACTTCAAAATATACTGCAAAGCTATACTAACCGAAACAGAATGGTACTGGCATAAAAACTGACACACGGACCAATGAAACAGAATAAAAAACCAGAAATATATCCACACAAAGGTGATTTTTTTAAAAATGGCACTGAGAAAACTGAATATCCATATGCAGAAGATTGAAAGCAGACCTTTACCAAGAAACACTCAACAGAGCAAGGAGGCAACTTATAAAATGGGAGAAAATATTTATAAACTGTTCATCTAACAAGGGATTAATATCCAGACTATGTAAGGAAATCAATGGCAAAAACAAACAAACAACACCTAAAAATCTTATTTTATAATGAGCAGTTCATGGCTGGTCTTAGCAACTTAGCAAGACCCTCTGCAACTCAGTGAGATCCTGTGACCCTGTTTCAAAAAAAAAAAAATCTATATATACGGCTGGGGGTGTAGCTGAGAGATAGAATACCCCTATTTAACCCCCAATAACACACACACACACACACACACACACACACACACACACACACATACACACACACACACGAAGAGAAAATGATCTGAATCGACATTTCCCCAAAGAAAATCCACCACTGGCCAAGGAGTCGATGAAAACAAGCTCAACATATCACGAAGCCCCAGGGCAATGTGAATCCAAAGCACAGTGAGGTATCATTTCACCCCAGTTAGAATGGCTAGTATCAAAATGACAAAAGTGACAACTGCTGATGAGGATGTGGCGATGGAGGACCTCTAGTTCACTGCGGGCGGGAGTGTGAATACATACAGCCATTACGGAAAACAGCATGGAGGCCCCTCCCCCGATACACGAAATCCTGTCATTTGAGGGAGCACACTGGAACTCGAGGACATGATGTTAAGTGAAATAAACAGACACAGAAAGACCCAGGAAGCAAGTTCTCTCCAGGATGTGGGAAGTAGAGAGGCCGAGAGCAGAGCTGTGGTCACTGGAGACCGGGAAGGCCGAGGGCTAGGACGTTAGAAGAAGATGCCAACACACGCCAAACGAGAGGAATAAGCGCTGGTGTTCCACAGCACGGCAGGGTGGCTAGTTTACAACAGTTTATTATGTATTCTAAAATAACTAGAAGAAAAGAGTTTGAAGGTTCCCGGCACAAAGAAATGATACATGTTTGAGGGACTGGAAATGCTAATTACCCAGATTTAATCATTGTATACTGGTACAAATATATCAAATTATCACACTGTACCCCATAAATATTACGACTATTATGTGTCAATTAAAACAAAAATACCCTTGTCCCTGGCAGATGCTAAGGTTAACTTATTATAAATAAAAGGAAAAGCTCAATCACTTAAAAAAAAAAAAGGCTACATATCGTATAATTTGAAACCTAGAGCTAGAAAGCAGATCAGCAGTTGCCTGCAGCTGGGGAGGGGGTCACTTTTACAGGATGGTGGAGATGTTCTGAAACTGGTGCATGGCGAAGGTGGCAACTCTACCCACTTTTTTTTTGTGTGTGTGATACTGGGGATTGAACCCAGGGGCATTCTACCTCCAAGCTATACCTCCAGCCCTATTTTTTATTCTTTATTTTGAAACCGGGTCTCACTAAGTTGCGGAGTGCCTCACTAGGTAGCTGAGGCTGGCCGTGAACCCGGATCCTCTGGTCTCAGCCTCCCGAATGCTGGGATTACAAGCGTGTGCCACCACACCTGGCTTTCTACCCACTTATTAAAACAACTAAAATTTCCACTCACGATGGGTGAGTTTTAGGGTATGTACATTATGTCTCAATAAAACTCTAAAAAGTCTATGACTTGTAAAGTTTTTGCTTTGTGTGTGTGTGTGTGTGTGTGTGTGTGTGTGTGTGTGTGTGTGGTACTGGGGATTGAACGCAGGGGAGTTCTACGTCTGAGCCACACTCCCAGTCCTATTTTATTTTTTTGTTTGAAACAGGGTCTCAGTAGGTTGCTGAGAGTGTCACTATGATGTTGAAGCTGTCCTCGAACCTGCGATCCTCCTGTTTTAGCCTCCCAAGTACTGCGAATACAAGTATGCGCCACCATGCCCGGCTTTGTAAAGTTTTAAAAAGCCTAGGGATAGAGTTGAAGTTATTCTCAGAATAATTCATGGCTTTAAAGTCCTTTATTATTAAGAAGGAGGCTAAAAACAAGTAACTATTTGATTTAATAAATAAGGAAAGGGATAAAAGAAATAGGTAAGTAATTCAAGATAAATGTGGAGATGAATGACATTGAGCACAAACCAAAGTCAAAAGAATAAAGGAACTCCTAAGGAGGTGGAGGAGATGGAAAGAGTTGCTCAGCAGCACCAGGCACTAGTTAGGAGGGAACCCACTTCTAAACCCTATCTCTCCTCCAGATACAGATGACCACAGAGAAAAGCCCCGGCCGCTGAGTCCTGCGGCAGCCTTTGCCCCCGAGCATGGGCACAGGCTCGCTCCAGGTTTTGTTATTTCTGCAGCCCAGAGTTTCAGCCTCATCAGGAGACGGCGCACAAGAGCTGCCTAGGAGCTTCTGAGGACCTCTCAGAGCAGCGAGCCCGCAGCATGCATCTTAGGTGTCCCAAGATACAGTAATGCGAAAAAGAAAAGCGACACACTAGCCGGGCGTGGTGGCGCACGCTTGTAATCCCAGCATTCGGGAGGCTGAGACCGGAGGATCCGGGTTCGCGGCCAGCCTCAGCTACCTAGTGAGGCACTCTGCAACTTAGTGAGACTCGGTTTCAAAATAAAGAATAAAAAAAAATAGGGCTGGGGGTGTAGCTTGGAGGTAGAATGCCCCTGAGTTCAATCCTCAGTACCGCAAAAAAAAAAAAAAAACAAAAAAAAACAAAAAAAAAAGACACACTAGCTTCACGTAGCAAATATGGAAGCAAAGATTCTCAAGAAATTAAGTAAATGGAATCGAGCGATGTATAAAAATAATAATGTATCACAACAAAATTGAGGAGCATTCTGGTAGAGATCATTTAAACCAGAAGAAAATTTGTCAACACAGCAACTATAACACTGCATTAACACTGTACAGAGAAAAATCCCATGGCATTTGATAAGGTCCAGCAGCAGCAGCACAGGCACTGGCAGGCACCACCCAGCCTGCACGGCCAGCCAGAGCCATGCCGGCACGGACTCTGGACACCAGCCACCGAAAGGCCATTTCCCAGAACCAGCAACCACTGTCACCGTAAATGAAGCAAACCTGAAGCTGTTCGCTAAGACAGGAGAAACAGGATGCCTGTTCCCACCTTGTTATCTGTGGTTTTTTTTTTTTTTTTTTTTTTTGCGGTACTGGGGATTGAACTCAGGGGCATTCTACCTCCGAGCTACACCCCCAGCCCTATTTTTTATTCTTTATTTTGAAATCGAGTCTCACTAAGTTGCGGAGTGCCTCACTAGGTAGCTGAGGCTGGCCGCGAACCCGGATCCTCTGGTCTCAGCCTCCCAAATGCTGGGATTACAAGCGTGCGCCACCACGCCCGGCTCTTGTTATCTGTGTTTAACTGGTCCTGGCTAGTGCTATAAAATCAGAATGACTTGTATATATTGGTATAAATATCAGAAGGGGCCTGGGCATGGTGGCACACACCTGTAATCCTAGCTATTCAGGAGGCTGAGGCAGGAGGATCACAAGTTTGAGGCCAGCCTGGGCAACATAGTGAGACCTGCCTCAAAGTAAAATTTAAAAAGGGCTGGGCCTTTGCTCGGTGGTGAAGCACTTGGTAGCATGTGTGGGGAATCCCTGGGTAGAGTCTCTAGCACTTCAAAAAACCACAACCCCTTTCCCCCTGAATTACTAAGATTAATAAGAAAAATTGGTAAGGTGATGGCATGCGAAAATATTGAAAAACCAATCACTTTTCAGGAGTTTTAGCAAGAACCAATTTGAAGCAGAAATGAAACAACTAGAGCATCCACAAAAGTGACAAAAATTACAAGGTAATTCAGGATAAATTTAATGAAAAGGTAGAGACATCCAAGACAACCAAACAAATCTTATAATAGAAAACAAGACCCAGAAAAATGGATCCTTTTCTTGGAAGGAAAAAGGATATCACAGAAATGTCATCTTCCCCAAATTAATACTGAACTTCCAATTTTTTGGTAACTATTTGATATTACTTTAGCTTACATACTGAAGCACTGGTATTAAGAAGTGCTTATAAAGAATTATCAAATACCACCAGCAACGGGAACTGGAGTGATCAATGTGAAATGCCTCTGAAAATGTGGACTGACTGTAGAATTTGCCCTCTCTGTGAACAGTGAACGGTGAACATTTAAGTAGAAAAAACTGAAGGTCATTCTTACCGGGTATAAATGAGAAAAGGAAGAAACAGAGGCACTAGGCTGGTGCCTGCTGGGCTCTGACCCGGGCATGCAAGGGCAGAGCCCGCCCCGGCGTGCCCTTATTGCAGCAGGAGGCTCGATAATTGTTATGCATGGCCTCTTTCATCCCAGACATCCAAATCGTCTGACTCTGGCCTACGGAGAGCACTGGAGGAAGAGTCACACGCGTGGATTCCTCACCATCAGGATGCTGAGTCCAGGAGGGTCGGGTCTAGTTTTTTTTTTGGGGGGGGGGTACTGGGGATGGAACCCAGGGGTGTCCTACCTCCAAGCTACACCCCCAGCCCTACTTTTTATTCTTTACTTTGAAACAGGGTCTCACTAAGTTGCGGAGTGCCTCACTAGGTAGCTGAGGCTGGCCACGAACCTGGATCCTCCGGTCTCAGCCTCCCAAGTACTAGGATCACAAGCGTGGGCCACCACGCCCAGCTCCAGGTCTAGTTTTGTTGAATGCTGTAGCCCTGGTCTCTAGAACGAGGACTGCTTTCATAATGCTCAATACAGACTTGCTGAATGGGAATGAGTAGCATCCACTGTTGGGGAGGAGAAGACTCATCACAAACCAAGTCGTGCCCACTTGTCTACCTCACAGGTACAGGGGATGCAGGCCCAGCAGCTGCTCAGTCGAGTGCAAGGAGCAGAGCGCCTGCGTTTCTAGCAAGCAAATGGCAAGAAACCCATCCAAGCCCAGCCCCCACCCACTCACCCGCCCGCCCGCCCGTCCACGAACCCTCGAGGCCGCCCCAGCAGGTCCAAGGGAGATCCTGCTATGCCCCGGCCAGAGTGGTGAGACCTGGCAATGCGGCCACCAAGAAGCCAGAGTCCTGCTCTCACTCAGCACACACTCCCTGAATGAAAGCTGCAAACCATCCGTGATCACAAACTTAAGGTAGGGAAAGTGCCTGAGATTTTATTTACTCATCTCACATTTTAGCAAATCGAAAGGGTTTCAGAGTTTCATCATTTTTCTTTTGGGTCATTATCCCGTTTTCCTTTTAAGTACCTCAACCTGGAAATCCCCTGAAGGAAGGCTTGCAGGGACTGCGCACGCGCAGATGGAAAGGGGTAGCTGGGTTGTCAGGGCAAGCCAAGTGAAGAGCACTTTACCCTGAGGAACGTCAACAAACAAACAAAAAACACCTTGGCTGAAGGGGACCTTCAAATGGTTTATAACAAAGTCCATAAAGTTTTCTATTTCTTTAACATCAGAAGAACGAAGAGGTTCTACTATAACTTTTCAATTACTCTACTTGTAGAAACTCCTTTCTGAATTGGTTGAATCCTAAGACCAACAAAAGAGAATTACTTGAGAGAAAAGTTGGCTCTCTCGCTTGAAATTGACATGAAGAGATGTAAAGTTTTTTTCTGTTTTCTTGGTGTAGTATACTAATAATACACTAGTTATTAGCTTTTTACCTCAATAGCCCTGGAATTTTTAAATGTTAGTTGAGTAAATAGGTTAATGGCATTCAGTCCAAGAAAAAAACTCAATCAAGAAGAAAGGCTGCTCCAGCAAAATACAAACACTGCGAAGGACTAAGAAAGCAGCAAAGTAGCGAACATTACCCCTCCCCTCCCCCACAGCCCAAATCTAATGTCAAAAAGACAAGCATCACCTTTTAGAGATGGCAGTCTCTGCAGTTCTCTGTTGTTGCTGGCGTTGAGCCGTGAAGAACTCTGCCGTTTTTCTTTCTTCAAGACGGGCTGAGGGGCTGGGACTTTTATTTTAGTAGATGCCGAAGATGAGATAGACACAAGGCTGTTTTTCCTGCTGGAAATTGGCTTCCAAAACAAAGACAAAAACAAGTGAATATGGAAAACGGCTGTATTTCATGCACAATTAAGATTTAGAAAGAGCCCACAGCCAAGCCTTGCTGCGGGGCAGCGGTCCTCACGCCACCGCAGGTCCCATTCCTTGGAGCTGCTGGAGGGCGAGGCTCACGCCCTGCAACGTGAGACCGTGTGAGACTCCCGGGGCCACCACTTCTTATAGCCGACTCGGACTCGGATTTCTTAATTTTTACCATGGGGTTAATGTGGTAGACTGAACAATGGCCTTTCCAAGGATGGCCACATCCGTGTCACTGGGGCTCGTGACTATGTGACCTCACTTGGCAAAGGGGACTTTGCTGGTGACAGTAAGTTCCCCCTGAGTTGGGGATGATCCTGGATTGGCGCTGTCAGCCCAAAGTCATCGGGGAAGTCCTTAGGGGAGGGAGGCAAGAGGGCCACACATGGGGAAGCCAGGACTGATGGAAGCAGAGGTCAGAATCAGAGAGATCCGGAGACCCCAGAGCTGGCGGTGAGGACCGAGGAGGGGCCGAGGCAGCGCGGCCGGGCCACAACTCGTTTGGCCTCATTTAGACCTCCGGCCTCCACAGCTCTGAGATGGCACGTCTGTCTCTCGTGAGCCGCTCAGTGGATGGTAACTTGTACAGAAGCGACAGGAAGTGAATACAAGGTTTTCCTGGCTCGCTTACCACTCGGCCCTCAGAGGTCGGCACAGGTGCTCTCTGAGCCCAGGCACTGCTCTTCCTCCTGGCTTCTCTTGTGCACCCACCTGTAGCCCCCAGATTCTAGACAGCATCGAAACCCGTAGGGCCCTCAACACCCCTGCAGCGCGCACACTACAAGACTGGGGTGCAGGGCGGACGGGAGCTGGAGGGACACAGAGCCCAACTAGCAGCGGTCCTGTCGTCCACAAAGGCTAAGAGGACATGCTGGCACTGGGACTCTGGAGCTCGGCTGGGCCTGGGTTTCAGCTGAAGAGCTCTGCGGGCAAGGACCAGTGGACATGGAATGCCCTGGCTGCTGCCACCACCCAGCAGTGACGGTCACCAGCCGCAGTGCAAGTGTCGACCGTTAAGATTGACACCGCGTACTCCCCGTGCCCACTCTGTCTGCACAACGCAGTGTGATTCGTTTCCGTACAGGTGCACGTTACAAAGGCCACCAAGCTCTGACCTAGAGGTACAAACCACCCCGCCCACTCCAGCTCTGCAGGGCCATGGAGAGCACATGTGGCCGCCAGCGCCCCACAGGAATCTGTTCTTGCCTTGGAATGAAAGTTTTACTTAGCAGTAAAAGCTGCTTTATTTTTTTAATGAGTTGCTTAAGAATACTTGGAGAGTTTTCCAAGATGAACTCTCATCCTCACCCGGAACGGCAGACAGAGTTCTGAAGGGAGAGTGACAGGGCTGGATCCCTCCCTGCTCGCGGCCTGCAGAGTCCTCGTCACAATGCACTTGGCTGGGCTTGCATCTTGCCCCTGCTGCGGCTTGGACGGGTCTGTGTTCCCCTCAAGGGTTCATGTGTTGGGAACCTTCCTGGTGGTGGCAGTGGGAGGTGGTGTGGACCTTTAAGAGGCAGGGCCTGGGGGGAGGTCCCTGTGTCACTGGGGGAAGGTCCTCAGCAGGGACCCTGGGACACCAGTCTCTCTGCTCCTGGTTTGAATGTGACTGCCTGCTCTGACACACACTCCCACCTCTGCTGTCTGTCATTTAGTCTTCACCAAAACTGAGCCAATGCAGGCACCTTGCCCTGGAGCCTCCGAGACTGAGCCGAATAAACCTCTTTCTTTGTAAATATCCTGGGTCAGGTATGGTGATGGAAAGCTGACTCCTACGTCTGCCACTCATTCCAGCTGGTGAGGAAAGAATGGATATTTTGTCCTTAAAAACCTATCTATAGCTGGGCGAGGTGGACACGCCTGTAATCCCAGAACTTGGAAGGATGAAACGGGAGGATTGTGGGTTCAAGGACAGCCTCAGCAAGTAGTGAGACGCTGATCAACCTAGCGAGACCCTGCTTCAAAATAAAAATAAAATAGGGCTGGAGGTGTAGTCGGAGGTAGAATGCCCCTGCGTTCAAATCCCAGAACCCCCCCCCCCCACATACATGGACACACACACACAAACCATCTACAAATCACCTCCTCCATGGAACCTTTCCCTCCTCTACCCCAGTTAAAGCTTATCTGCTCAGTTTTCTTGGGATGCACCTAGAAAAAGCATTTATTCCATAGTCACAGGAATTGACCTGTTTTAATGGTCAATTACATACACATGTGCTCCAATAGATTACAATTTCTATCTGCTTCTTATTTTTCTATAATGTCCAATCCAGTGCTACCCACAGAACGGCCTTGAGGAACAATGGGTAAGGAGAGGAAAACAGCTCCATGGCTACTTCTACCCCAACAGAAAACAAACTGCGTCTTATGTAACCAAACCTACAAGTCTGTGATACAGCGATCTGGCTAAGTCACAGAGCGGAATCAAGCCTGGCGTGGTGGCGCACACTTGTAATCCCAGTACTTAGGAGGCTGAGACAGGAGGATACAGGTTCACAGCCAGCCTCAGCTACTTAGTGAGGCCCTCTGCAACTTAGTGAGACCCTGTTTCAAAATAAAGAATAAAAAATAGGGCTGGGGGTGGAACTCAGAGGTAGAAGGCCTCTGGGTTCAGTCTCCAGTTCTGGAAAAAAAAAAAAAATTTGAAATCAAATCGAATCCATAGGAAATGAAGCCACTCGAGGGGAAACAGTCCAGGTGGGCTCTCTGATGTCTGAGAAAACAAAGTGGGCCTCCGCTGTGCGCCTCCAAGCCACCGGCTCTCTCCCGTGGACCTGCTGCCCTTGCCTGCCCCTCCCCCTCCAGAGCGTTCTCCCAGGGGAGGCGCAGGGAACCCCAACAAGAAGCGCTGGTCCCATGGCTCCTCTGGCTTCGGGTGGTTAGAGGCTCCTCCAGGCCTCGCCCCACTGCCAGGCTTCCTCTTGCTGCCGCGTCTACACTGGTTGCTTGAGCCCCACCTCTGTCACAGTCCGACTCCACGGGCCTCCCTCCGTAGCCGGCCCCACGCTCCCCAGCCAGCTCCTGTGTCGCCATGTCCTGTCAAGGCATGTCAGGGCTCTCTCCGCCCCAGCCCGCAGTAAGGGTGCACTCCCCTGTCCGCTCTGAGGTGGCCTTTCTTCCTGACCAGGACCCTGAGTCCTGGGAGGGCAGGCTTATTTCAGCCACCCTCTGTCAGGTCTGTGGAGGCTTGGGGACCCGCCAGGCCTGGGAGGTCTTCTCGGGGGACAGGGGTGGGGGGTGCTTCCATAGGCCCAGCAGGGTCACAGGTCATGAGCAAAGAGAAAGACAGGAACTAACGTGCTGAAAGGCGTGGGCGCCCTCCAGGGCAGGCGACAGCCCCACCAGCCCTGGAGAGAAACCGGCCTTCTCTGAAGGACAGCTGCGAGCCAGGAGAGGAGGTGTGAGGGCAGCGACAGGAGCAGACCTCCCCTCTAAGACTGCCCCAGCTCGGTGTGGACCAAGGAAGGGGGCGGGCAGGCCGGGTGTGGTGGTGCACTCTCGTAATCCCAGTATTTGGGAGGCTGAGACAGGAAGGTCGCAGGTTTGAGGCCAGCCTCAGCAACTTAGTGAGACCCTGTTTCAAAATAAAAAAAAATAGGGCTGGGGGTGTAGCTTAGAGGTGTAACGTCCCTGGGTTCAATCTCCAGTACCATGCAAAAAGCGGGGGGGGGGGGGGGGGGGGGGGGGGGGGGCAGGGCAAGGGGCCCTGAGGAGGCTTTGCCGCGTAGTCTGAACAAGGGATGAAGACTTTGGCTTCTGCAGGACAGCATCATGGAAATGTGGCAAACAGGACAGGGCAGGGCGCTGGGGTCAAGTCAGGAGTGTGAAGACGGTGCACACGGTGCTTCTCTTTGATTACTTGCTTTCTTGGTTCCTGGCTGTCCTACCCTGCCCAGAGCCAGCAAGACCTCGTCCACCTCCCTGCCTCCGAGTG
>PVLC010048536.1:0-10740 GCA_004027655.1 Graphiurus murinus
AATAGCCTTCCTAATAGGTGTGAGATGATACCTCATTGTGGTTTCAATTTGCATTTCCCTAAAAATTGATGATGTTAGCATCTTTTCATATGCTTGTTGGCTATTTGCATATCTTCTTTGAAGATATGTCTACTTAAGTCCCTTGCCCATTTTAATGTCAAGTCATAGCTGGGTGCAGTGGTGTACCCCTATAGTCCAAGAATTGGGAGGCTGAGACAGGAAGATCACAGGTTCAAGACCAGCATCAACAACTTAGTGAGACTCTCAGCAACCTAGTGAGACCCTATTTCAAAACAAAAAATAAAAAGGGCTGGAGGTATAGCTCAGAGGCAGAAAGCCTCTGGGATCAATCTCCAGTAAAACACACACACACACACACACACACACACACACACACACACACACACAAATTAAAGGTCTGGGAATGCAGCTCCATAGTAGAGCACTTTCCTAGCATGCATGAGGCAATCTCTCTAGTACCACAAACAACAACAATGATAGAGGAAACCAAAAATGAACTATATAGGAACTCTTTGAATTATCTTTGCAACTATTCTATAAATCAAACTATTCTAAACTAAATTTATTTAAAATGTTACTCCATTATAGTTTGTATACACTCTAGCTATTGTGAAGTGTAGAAGCCTAATTCTAATTCCCATGAAGCTGATCTACCAGTATTCTACAGATTATTATAATGTTCTCTCTGTCTTTAATACTCTTTTGATTACTAAGCACACCTCCAGGTGTGGGAGACTTCGTATCTCTCCTATTTGACACTGTATAAGCCCCTTTAAATCTGACTTTTTATCCTTTCCTGCTGCCTTCTGGAAGAGTTCCTCATTCCAAACCTTCAACTAATGGACGGCTTTTCCAGGTAAATCCATTCTATTATGTGTGTGCCTATTACATGCTTATTTCAACTATTAATAATATTATGCTTAATTCTTTGTTATGTTTTTTGTTTTTTGCATATGCTAACATCCTCCTTTATCATCTTAAGATATATTTTATATTTATTGTGCTAATTACAAATTTTCATTCAACACGTTCTAATAATTCTGCTTCAGATGGTACGCGTTGTGTTTTCAGCTTGTTGTCTTTGTTTTATAGTAATCCTATTCCTCAGGTATTTAATTGCTTTGGTTTTTGAGCTCCAACCTCTCTTCTCACTGAATCCTCACACTACTTCTCCATTACCAGATGCAGGTGCCACACCCACACCCACATACACACACGCAATACACACATGCACATATACACATACACATACATGCACACACATACACATGCACAAATGCACACACATACACACATACACATGCATGCATGCACACACATACCACACATACAGATACACACATATACACACACACACACACACACACACACACACATACACACACTTTTTTTTTTTGCAGTACTGGGGATTGAACTCAGGGGCATTCTACCTCTGAGCTATACCCCCAGTCCTATTTTTAATTCTTTATTTTGAAACTGGGTCTCACTACGTTGCAGAGTGCCTCACTAGGTAGCTGAGGCTGGCTGCGAACCCGGATCCTCCGGTCTTAGACTCCCAAATGCTGGGATTACAAGCGTGCACCACCACGCCTGGCACATACACATGTTTTAAATAGCCTTAGTCTCCTGACAGTTTTACTCAAGAAATTTATTATTATCATTCATTCCTTTGCATTGTTAATTCCAATCTTTTAGAAACAAACTTATGAATCACTTATTGCATAATCTATACTTTTGTATCCTATTCAGGAAAACATCATCACATCAAGTTCCAGCATTTGGGAGGCTGAAACCAGAGGATCCCAGTTTGGGGCCAGCCTCAGCTACCTAGTGAGGCACTCCACAACTTAGTGAGACTCTGTTTCAAAATAAAGAATAAAAATAAGGCTGGGGGTATAGCTCGGAGGTAGAATACCCCTGAGTTCAATCCCCAGTACCGCAAAAATAAATAAATAAATAAAATAATGTATACTAATTTTACAAATTTCCTTCCCTTTCCTCCTAATTCATCTTTGTGGTCTTATATTTTATTATACTTATATTACAAAACCTACAAATCATTGTTGCTGTTGATTTTCTTTAAGCAGCCAGGTATCATTTCCGAGAGGAAATGTGCTTTAAATTAGCCATTATTTTGCGCGCGCGCGTGTGTGTGTGTGTGTGTGTGTGTGTGTGTGTGGTACTGGGGATTGAACCCAAGGGCATTTTACCTCCAAGCTACAACCTCAGCCCTATTTTATTTTTTATTTAGAAACAAGGTCTTGCGAAGTTGCTGAGGCTGTCCTTGAACCTGTGATCCTCTTGTCTCAATCTCCCAAGTACTGGGATTACAAGCATATGCCACCATATATTTATCACTTGTAGAAATATTCACTTTGTGTATGTGGTTAGGAATTCATATCTCCTATAATGCCCATCTTTCCTAAAGGATTCCCTTGAATATTGTTGTAATGTCGGTCTTCTGATGATGAACATTCACGGTGGCTCATGATACTGAGCATTTTTTCATATAGTTTTTATTGGTCAGATGATTATTTCGGGCATGTGGTGAGGTGCTGCATCTTGGTGGGATCATGCCAATAATCAATTACATGTTCTGGGATTTTACTCCTGGATTTTTAAACCTTGGTCAGGCCATGAGAAACTGATTCACACAATTGAAATGGCAAATGCCCTGCTCTATAAAATGGTGAAAACTTATCTATTGTATCTCAGAGCTTTTAGGCTCATATGAGAGCAGATGGGAAGCTGAGTTTTGTGTGAGTCACCAGCGGGGTTCAGATTAATAAAATCAGAGATCGTGAGAAGCTCAGAATATCCCAGTTTCTGCTGTGCCCCAAACCAGTTCTTCCCGTAAGAACCTAGGTCTTGGTGTGGACCCTCTTCAGGGACCTGCCCTGATGCTGGATCCTTTGTGGTTCCTCTGAGTTGCCCTCTGTCTTTTCCCTGCCAAGTGACCTCAGAGTCACCCAGCTTCTCAAAAGGCTCAAGAACTAGCTGGGCGTGGTGGCGCACACTTGTAATCCCAGCATTCGGGAGGCTGAGACCGGAGGATCCGGGTTCGCGGCCAGCCTCAGCTACCTAGTGAGGCATTCGGCAACTTAGTGAGACCCGGTTTCAAAATAAAGAATAAAAAATAGGGCTGGGGGTGTAGCTCGGAGGTAGAACGCCCCTGAGTTCAACCCCTAGTACCGCAAAAAAAAAAAAAAAAAAAGGCTCAAGAACTTGGAACCTCAAAGGAAAAGCATTTACATCCCTTTCTTCCCCCAAGAATGTTCTTTGCCTCTATGAAAATTCAGGTACTGAAACATGTATTAAGACAAATATTAGCTAAGCACAGAGGTACATCCCTGTAATCCCAGTGCTTGGGAGGCTGAGACAAGAAGATCACAGGTTCATGCCAGCCTCAGCAAGTTCAAAATAAAAAATAAAGCCAGGCATGGTAGCACAGGTTTGTAATCCCAGTATTTGGGAGGCTGAGACAGGAAGATCACAGGATCAAGGACAAGTAGTGAGACTCTCAGCAACTTAGTGAGAACCTGTTTCAAACTGAAAATAAAATTAGGCTGGGGGTCTACCTCAGAGGTAGAATGCCCCTGAGTTAAGTCCTCAGTACCAATAAATAAATAAATAAATAAATAAATAAATAAATAAATAAATAAATAAATAAATAATAAAAAGGACCAGAGTTGTAGTTTGGCAGTAAAATACCCCTGGATTCAATCCCTACAACAACAACAAAAACATGCAAACAGAAAACCAACACATACAAACAAAAAAAAAGAAAGGAAAGGAAAATAAAGATATCACCTAAATATATAACTATTAACTTTTAAATGCAGGACTCTGCAATACCAAAAAATTATAATTATATTTATATTTTATCTTCATCCATATCTGTATCTACATCTCCATTTTTTCTATCTATCCCCGAATAATGACTGCTTTTTATCTTTGATAAAAAATATCCATCCGGAGCCGGACGTGGTGGCGCACGCTTGTAATCCCAGCATTCGGGAGGCTGAGACCAGAGGATCTGGGTTTGTGGCCAGCTTCAGCTACCTAGTGAGGCACTCCGCAACTTGGTGAGACTCGGTTTCAAAATTAAGAATAAAAAATAGGGCTGGGGGTATAGCTCAGAGGTAGAACGCCCCTGAGTTCAATCCCCAGTACTGCAAAAAAAAAAAGAAATATCCATGTTGAAGCCTTGCCCTACTGACTCCTCCCCTCAAAAAATAATCATTTTGAGGTGACATTATTGTTCTAGTGCTAAAAAATAAAGCAGGGCTGATATGTAGCTCAGAGGTAGAATGTCCTTGGGTTCAATCCCCAGCACCACACACACACACACACACACACACACACCACCACCACCACCACCAACAACAACAACAACAACAGAATCACCTGTCTATCATAAACACCTAAAACACTGCAAAACAATATAGGAAACAACACTTTTCAGACACCGGACAGTACTGAGTGCAGGATTATTCTATGTTAATATCAGGCAAAACAGACTGTAGAACAAGCAATATTATAAATAATGAAAAGAGATATTTCTTTTCTTTCCTTTTTTCTTTTTCTTTTTGGTACCAGGGATTGAACCCAGGAGAGTTCTACCTCTGAGATACACCCCAGCCCTTTTTATTTTGTACTTTGAAACAGGGTCTCAATAAGTTGCTGAAGGTCTTATTAAGCTGCTGAAGCTAGCTTTGAA
Organism: Graphiurus murinus; assembly: GCA_004027655.1. Lineage (NCBI taxonomy): Eukaryota > Metazoa > Chordata > Mammalia > Rodentia > Gliridae > Graphiurus > Graphiurus murinus. The sequence goes on from PVLC010048536.1 coordinate 4,742, forward strand.
CCTGAGATTCTCCTATCTGAGCCTCCCAAGAAATGGGATTACACCCTTGGCTTATTTTATTTTACTTTTATGGCTTAATATTCATAAAATAGGATAGGAAATACCCTGTTAATGCTTAGAAATGCGCCTTATTACCGTAAAGGGGTTTTTGCTGGGCTGCATGTATGCACTTCTCTGGTCCACTTAGATCTTTCCCACTCAACTGAGAGCAGTCTGGCCCTGTGATGCAGTGCCTGCACAAGGTGCTTAGACGTTGATTCGTGTCAACAGGAAGTTATTAGAGGGGTTAAGTGGTTAAGATCCTAGTTTGCACTGGGAGAGGCAATCTGCCCTGGGCCCCAAGTGTTCCTAAATATTCTTGCTGACTGTGTCAAGAATACAATGTCCTGTCTCCTCTTTACTTGGGACATGTGGAAGGGTTGTGCTTTCAGTGAGAAACCTTGAGGACAATGTACTGTTCCCCAGACACAGAGCCGACTCCTGCTCCGAGTTCCCCAAGCTCAGGAGTCCTCTCCTGTCGCAGCTCACCTGTGCCCGTCTGGGCTGCCCTGTGGGACTTGGGGGCAGGAGAAGCCCATGTGAACCTGAGCTCTGGGCGTTGCTTTTCTGTGAAAAATTAAGTCCTTTTCCCCTGAACCAGAAGAAGTCTTGTGTCTTTTTCCTGTGTCTTTACATGCGATATATAGAAATTTTGTGTCTTTTGCCAGCCTCCTCCAAACAGGAACAGGCTAACTGGTTAGCTTGCAGTAGGGTAAATTCTAGATCTTTCCACCCACCCAATTTTCCACACTTTTCACCTACCAGATAGGCAAAATGTAAAGAGTGGTAATTCCTTCTGCTGGCGAAGCTGAGACAGGAGGATCACAGGTTCACAGCCAGCTTCAGCAATTTAGTAAGACCCTGTTTCAAAATAACAACTAAAATAGGACTGGGGCTGTAGCTCCAAGATAGAGCACCCCAGAATTCAATCCCCAGCAAACAAACAAGCAAACCAACTAACCATGCTATAACATTTTTGTAAAAGCATTTTTTTACAATATCTCTCTGTGTGTGTGTGTATGTGTGTGTGTGTGTGTGTGTGTGTGTGTGTGTGTGTGTGTGTTTATTGGGGAGTGGGGGTTACTGGGAATTGAACCCAGGGTCATTCTACCTCTCAGCCACACCCTGAGTCCTTCTTATTTTTTTTTTTAAATAGTGTCTTGCTAAGTTGCTGAGGTTCTCACTAAGTTGCTGAGGCTAGCCACGAACCTGCAATTCTCCTGTCTCAGCCTCCCAAGTACTGGGATTACAGGTATATGCCACCACGTCTGGTTTACAATATCTATTAATATAAAAGTATGTAAGTCGGTGTGGTGGTGCGCGCTTGTAATCCTAGTACTTGGGAGGCTGAGACAGGAGAATAGCAGGTTTGTGGCCAGCCAGTGTCAGCAATTTAGTGAGGCCCTCCACAACTTAGTGCAACTCTGTTCCAAAATAAAAAATAAAATGGGGCTGGGGTTGTGGCTCAGAGGTAGAATGCCCCTGGCTTCCATCCCCAGTAACACAAAGTACACATACTATCGGGCGCCCCAGGCTGAACCCTCAGCCATGAGGCCCCAATAAAGATGCTGCCTGAATGTTGCTGGTTCAAACCTCTTTTATTATATCTTTCTCTTTCTGGGATCAAGGGCACTACACAAGCAGTAACAAACACAGTACAGAAGTCGTCTTTCCAAATAGTGCCTTTCCAACAGACTTCCAATAACCCCTCTCTCTAGCAATCCGTCTTCCACTAGCAACCCACAACTTTTCCTCCCAGAACTTCCCCAGCAACCCACTCCAGCTTTTCCCCAACAGCAACTCTTTCCCCAGCAACTCTTTCCCCAGCAACAACCACCACAACAACCCAGTCAGCCAACTCTCTACATGCGAGAGGTGGAGGCTCTTAAAGCCACCCAGGGCCTAAGCCACGAGGCGTCTCATACAGCTCTCACCTGGGCCGGCCATGAGTCCGGCGTGCTGGTGCATGCGCTCTGGCGTGGGGCAGCCTCAGAATGTTTTCCACCTGCAGCTGCTTCTGGCACTCTGCCAGGCGCCATCTAGAGGCGAGGTCTAGCTGGCCGGACTAGGCCCTCGACACATACCATTTTATTTAGATGTCTCATAGCTGAGAATCTATGCTATAAATATAAAAGCTATGTGTATGTATATTTTTGTCATTTTATATATATTCATTAAGTGTTAGAGTTGTGACTACTGGTAACATAAACTTTAAGGAGAATTTTTAAAGTTAATGAAAAGAATAGTTACATCTCTACCTACTGATCTAAATATTCTCATCTTTAGTTAATTCCCGTCACATAGTGTTAATTGTATCATGTATTGTTAAAAGCAAATTCCAAGATAAAGTTTTATAATGGAACATAATTTTTGTGGAAGAATTCAGCCACATGTAAATGATTCTTCAAACACAAAGAGGTGAAGTAAGGAGGCTCACTGGACTATTGGGATTGATGTTATTTCTCGGTGTCCTTGTCAGGGAAGGAAAAAAAAAAAAAAAACAGGTGGGAGTGGGGGAGAGTGAACGTATGAGCTAAATTATTACCTGCCCAAATTCATGAGCAGAATTGTCAACCTCTGGTACCTCTGGTACCAGAGTATTACGTGACTGTATTTCCAGATAAGGATTTTAAAGAAGTAATTAAAGTAAATGAGGTCACATGGGTGGGCCAAATCCAATCTGACGAGTGTTTTGGTAAGAAGGTGAGATTAGGACACGGACACACATGGAAGAAAAAATATATATATAAAGACATATGAAGACGCAGGAAGCAGACATCTGTCCACAAGCCCCGAAGGAGCTGAGCCTGTGACATCGTGTTCTCAGAACTATGAGGAAGCAAATTTCTGTTTAAGCTACTCAGCCATCCCAGCTCCAGCAAATGAATACACCCCTGATGGTCTCTCAGTTCCCCTACCCCACTTGCTTGCACTCTGTTATCAAGGCCAGATACCAGGTCCCAGAGCTGAACCGAGGGGCAGGGCCATGCCTTCTAAGATTTTTGTTTCCATCTTGGACAAGCAGAGACTGAAGAGGCTGTAGTGAGGCTCCTGTTACCACACAACACAAGGACTGTACCACTTGCCACACACCTTCATATTCTATAAGGTCTATTATTTTTTTGTACCAGAGATTGAACCCAGGGGCATTCTACCTCCGAAGCTATACTCTCAGCCCTTTATTATCTTTTTTATTTTGAAACAGGGTCTTGCTAAGTTGCTAAGGGTCTCACTAAATTGCTCAGGCTGGCCACAAACCTGTGATCCTCCTGTCTTGCCCTCCCGAGTACTGGGATTATGGATGTGCACTACCACCCCCAGCTTTAACATCTATTCTTGACAACAGGAAAATCTCTCTGCTGTCTTCCCATCACCCCCCAACCACCACCACCGTGATGTCCGGGTCTATCATTCTCCTTCTCTTTGCTTATTTCACTTGTAAATGGAAGCTCAAACTTTTCATTTCCTTTCATAGAGCAATTCAATTCTCTTTTTCAGCAGTTACTGTTAGCAGAAGGAAGTAGAGGGTTATTTTCCCAGTGACAGGATTCAAGTCCTACCACCACTCCCAGAAATGAGCACCTAGGGTTAGTTTTCTGATGGAAATGAAAAATACTAATGGGCCGGGCGTGGTGGCGCATGCTTGTAATCCCAGCATTTGGGAGGCTGAGACCTGAGGATCTGGGTTTGTGGCCAGCCTCAGCTTCTTAGTAAGGCACTCCGCAACTTAGTGAGACCCTGTTTCAAAATAAAGAATAAAAAATAGGACTGGGAGCTGGGCATGGTGACGCACGCTTGTAATCCCAGCATTTGGGAGGCTGAGACTGGAGGATCCGGGTTCGCGGCCTGCCTCAACTACCTAGTGAGGCCCTCCGCAACTTAGTGAGACCCGGTTTCAAAATAAAGAATTAAAAATAGGACTTGGGGGTATAGCTCGGAGGTAGAATGCCCCTGACTTCAATCCCCAGTACTGCAAAAAAAAAAAAAAAAGAAAAAAAAGAAAGAAAATGAATTTGGAAGTATTCCCTTTTCTTCAATTTTTTTTGGGGGGAAGGATCTGAGGAGGATTGGTATTAGTTCTTCTGTAAACACTTAGTAGATTTCAGGAGTAAAGCCACCAGTTACTGAGGTTTACTTCAACGGGAGATTTTTTTTTTTTTTTTTATTACTGATTCAGACTCCTTATTTGTTATTAATCTTTTCAGGCTTTCTATTTCTTCAAGATTCAGACTTCATAGGTGTTGTGTATCTAGGAATTTATCCATTTCAGCTAGGCTATCCATATTGTGGTTTTTTATATTTCTTGTGGTTTTTTATATTTCTGTGGTATCAGTTGTAGTATCTCCTCTTTCATTTCTGATTTATCTGAGTCACCTCTCTTTTTTCTCAATCTTGCTAATATTTTGTTTATCTTTTAAAAAATAACTCAGTTTTGTGGATCTACATATCTATTATTTTTGTGCTATTTCATTTACTTCTAATAAGTATTTTCTTCTGCTAACTCTGGGCTTTGCGGGGCTTTGTTTGCTATTGTTTCTCCAGGTCTTTGAGACATAACTTTGGTTGTTCCTTTGGAGTCTTTCTTCACCTCAATGTTGGCATGTATTACTATAAATTCTCTTAGAATGGTTCTTACTGCATTCTATGCATTTGATGTGTTGTGTTTCTATTTTTGCTTGTCTCATGCTATTTGTTACTTGCTTTTAATTTCCTCATCGACCAATAGTTGCTTAGGACTGTTATGTTTAATTTTTATGCATTTATAAATTTTCTAAAATGTCTCCTGCAACTGATTTCTAGTTTCCTACCATGTTGTTCTGAAGTGATACTTGATAGTATTTCAGACTTCTGAAATTAAGACTTGTTTTATGTCCTAACATATGATCTGTCCTGGAGAACGTTCTATGTGCACTTGAGAAAAATGTGTATTTTGCTGCCGTTGGGTAGAAAGTTTTGTATATGTCTGTTAGGTCCATTTGATCTAAACTGCAGTTCAAGTCTGATTTTCCTTTAGGATTTTCTGCATAATATGTCTGTGTCCAGAATGGGGTATTAAAGTTCTATCATCTTATTCTATCACAGTCTATCTCTCTATCTTTCCCTTTGGATCTATTTGTTTTTTATGTATTTATAAAGGTGCTCTAATGTTGAGTACATCTATATTTGCAATTATTATATCTTCTCAATGATTGACCCATCACTATTATATAATGACCCCTTTTCTCATCTTAAGGTTTTTGACTTGAAGCTAATTTTATCTAGGTAGAGCTAACCATGCTCTCTTTTCGTTTCTGTTTGTGTGGAAGGTCTTTTTCCAGCCCTTCCAGTTTAGTCGGCCTGTGTTCTTACAGGTGAAGTCTCATGTAAGCAGAATATAGGTGGGTTTGGTTTCTTAATCTCTTCAGCTCCTCTATGTCTTCTGACTAGAGAATTTAATTCATTTACATTCAAAGTAATTATTGATAGGTAAGGCCTTGCTATTAACATTTTGTTAATTTTCCTCTAGTTATTTTGTGGATCTTTTGCTCCATTTTTCCTGTATGTTTAAGTGATCTTCCCTAATGGTATTCTTTGATTTCTAATTTTTTTTTCTTTTGTGCATCTACTATATGTTTTCGCTGTGGTTGCCATGAAGCTTGCAAAAAAACCTTTTATAGTTGTAATCAGCTATACATTTACTCCACCTTCCTACAGTTTAAATTTTTGATGTCACAGGTGACATCTTTTTATATTTCATATCCTTAAAAATTATTGTAGCTATAGCCGGGCGTGGTGGCGCACGCTTGTAATCCCAGCATTCGGGAGGCTGAGACCAGAGGATCCGGGTTCGCGGCCAGCCTCAGCTACCTAGTGAGGCACTCTGCAACTTAGTGAGACTCGGTTTCAAAATAAAGAATAAAAAATAGGGCTGGAGGTGTAGCTCGGAGGTAGAATGCCCCTGAGTTCAATCCCCAGTACCG
>PVLC010048537.1:0-10734 GCA_004027655.1 Graphiurus murinus
GGACCAGGGGAGGCCTTGGTTTCTGCAGGTTCGTTCACAGGGCATGTAACGACTGCGGGACGCCCCCCACCTCTGCCACCATTCTTCTCCCCCTCCCCGGAAAATAGTCCTGAGACCAAGCCCTCCAAAATGGACTCAGGAGGAAGGCGATTCCCATTTTAGCCCAGACAACGCACTTCTGACTCTTAAGACCCCCAGCGTACTCATTCAACAAGTGTGGGGGATTAAACCCAGGGGCATTCTACCTCTGAGCTCCACCCCCAGCTCTTTTCATTTTTTGTTTGAAAACAGGGTCTTGCTAGGTTGCGGACAGTCTCACTGAGTTGCTGAGGCTGACTTTGAACTCGAGATCCACCTAGCTCAGCCTCCCGAGTACTGGGCGTGCGCCACCGCGCCCAGCCACATTTTCTATCTGTGAGTTGTTTGTGTACAACACGAGAGGGTGAGGGGGCACCCAGAGAGGCCAAACGGGGAAAGAAGCACGGCTCGCCCGGCACTTCATCACCTCCCACATTTTTAAAATCTACTAAACTTCTGCAGACCTACAGGAGGTGCCGGGATGCCACAAAGATTGTCATCAATTGCTTTAGCCCTGAGACTCAGGCCAAGGGAGTCCCGTGGGAAGATTTTACGGCTTAACATCTTAACTCTATTTCTGTTTCCCATAGATTTTCCCATATAATTTCCAAATTAATTCATACGGATTCTTTTTAAGAGAAAAATATGACTTTGGCGAGAAGGCGGGTCCGGTCGATGCTTCTCTGTGTGCTCCATCCACGTCCTCAGCACTAGACCTGCGTGCTTCAGAAGCAGAACGCTGCGCTTGAATAAATGCTAACCGCTCCAGATGCTCGGGATTATCTGCGCTCTGCCAGCAACTAGCAAGTGGGCAGGACTTGGCGGAGACGCCCTGGCCCAAATCCGCCACACCAGCACGCTGTGAAATCTGCCTTCCCTCACTAATTTCACACTCCAGGGGCAGAGCTGCCAACAGCTCAGCGCACGGAATTCTCATTTTAATAACAGTTTCTTAAACCCTCACACCCCCTCCGATGGCGGGTTTTTTTTTTTTCTCTTTCCTTGCCACCTTTAAGAAAAATAATAAAACATCCAATTTTATTAAGGTTAAATTTCAGGTTTGTTTTTGTTTAATTGTTTCTCTAATTTCTTGACTTTACAAACAGCAAAAAAAAAAAAAAAAAATTGATTGTTATCTTTGCAAAGCTTTCTCCGGCTGGATTGCAGCTTGCGTATTCTGTTCCCTCTGGGCGGCTGGCTCAAGAATGTAGGGACCCTAGATCCTTCTAGATGAGCACAGAATGCATCTGAAGTGCCCTGCTAAGACGGGCTTTTCATCTCCCTGCGGATGGTGAAATGCGTTTTCTTCTCTGGGTTCTTGCAGACCTGAGAAATACTCTTCTCTTCTGGAGCCTGCTGAGGACAGGCGTCTAGAACAGAGAAGGGGGAGTTAACTGAGCCAATGCCCCAGTTTGGGGGCGGCTGTCGGCATCACCCCAATTTGCAGGGATTTTTTTTTCATGGTACGGGGGATTGAGTCCAGGAGCATTCTACCTCTGAGCTACACCCCCAGCCCTATTTTATTTTGAAACAGGATCTCCCTAAGTTGTGGAGGGTCTCACTAAGTAGCTGAGGAGGGCCGTGAACCTGCGATCCTCCTGTCTCAGCCTCCCAAGTCCTGGGATTACAAACGTCTGCCGCCACACCCAGCAATGTGCAGGGATTTGGGTGGCCAGTTTATAAGCCGCACAAAGGTTTGATCAGGCTTGATTGCCCCCGTCGTTGGTTAACTCAGCTCCTCGCCAAGGGCTGAGCCCAGAGGACTACGATCAGGGGAGATGGTGTTAATACAGCTCAGGAGAGGAGTACAGATTGCGCCCGTCTGTCTCTCATTTAAATTAGCTCCTTAAAATTCTTTTAATAAGCCAGCACTTCATTGTTTAATTTTAACTGAGGTTTGACACCGAGAAATCAATACGGCTTGCCCTAAATTTCAGTTCCTGGCGCAATTCCCTTCGGTCCTTGTAGACTGGGGGAAAATTCCTTCCTTTCATCTTCCAGTTTGGGGGTGGCTGTCGGCGTTCCTTGACCTGCGGTCCCGCCACTCCCGCCTCTGCCTCGGCTTCCCTAAGCGGGGCGGCCCCTCCACCACCTTTTCCTTCCCCGAGTGGCCGCCTGGCCGCCCCCTCTGCTGGCCTCCCTGCTGCCTGTCTCGTACGGACACCTGTGGTCACACCTAGGGGCACCAGTGTGCTCCAGGATGGCTGGCTCCTCTTCTCAGGATCCTTCGTGTGCAGTGAGTGTGTGTGTGTGTGTGTGTGACTGTTGGAGATTGAGCCCAGGGGCATTCTACCTCCAAGCTATACCCCCAACCCTATTTTATGTTTTATTTGAAACACTGAGTTGCTGAGAGCCTCTCGAAGTTGCTAGCGCTGGTCTTGAACCCGTGGTCCTCCTGTCTCAGCCTCCCAAGTACTGGGATTACAGGCACATGCCCCCATGCCCGGCTCTCTATGCATCTTTTGCCACAGAAAGTGACGGTCACTCTTCTGCTGTGTGAGGCCTTATTCGCAGGCTCTGGGGACCAGAGGTGGACAGGTCAGTGGGGGCCACTGCTGAGTTCCCTGCAAGACCCTTCACTTTTCCCTCCCTTAAGATGGTGGAAACGGATTTCCCCTGAGGGAAGGAAGACCCCAGAAGGGCTGTATTTGTTTTCTATTTGCAGCCATGGTAAATGGCCGTGAACTTGGGAGCCCTCTTGGCATGCCACTCCCTATCCAATCAGTTCCAATCCCCAGGGCTCTTCTTCCCACCCCCCTGGGTTCTCTCCTTTGCCTTCTCACTGAAGTCTGCCCCCCACCAAGAACTGCAGCATCTTCTAGAACATTCCTTCCTCAATGAAAAGGCTCCCAGTGCTCTCCTTACCCAGCAACATGGCCCAAACCAGGTCCTCCAGAACATTCTGGAGCATTCTAGATGATTCCCCATATAACCTGGACATGTTCACCATATAACCCGTGTTTCATGAATTTCAGGGGAAAATGTAATCGGTAAACACGGCTCATGTTGTCGCAGATCTTCCTGCCTAGGACGCAGGTCTAGGTTAAGTAAAGAAAGTGGGATCCAGTCAAAGAACCATGAGAAATTATTTAATGTATAAACAGCTTGCAGGTAGGGGAAGCGGTGGCAGTGGTAAACAGACTGGAGTTTGGGAAAACCTGATAGATAGATATATTCCACACACCTTTGGCACAAAGCACGCGCGCCATGAGCCTGGTCTTCCTCCCAGCACGACTTGCTGCTGAAAATGGATGTCCCCTCTGGTCCCCTGGTCTAACCACACCATGCCCACGGGTCTCGAGCCTGCCTCCCCTCCCCTCCATCCTGCCCCGTGAACCCCCAAGACCCGGCTCACTCCTCATCTCCTCCAAGCCCGGCAGCCCCTCTGTCCTCTTTTCCTTTCTCAGCTCTAGAGCTTCCTATTTGAAGGTCTCGCCTGGCCAGATGGTCACAACCCATTTGGTGTTTTTCTTCCTGACAGATGTCTCCAAAATGCAGACTTTGCCCCCCACCATAGACAATGCAGAAGGAGTGCCTTTAGGAGGCTCAGGATTTCTGAGCTACTCCCTATTCATCCTAAGTGTGCAGCTCCCCTTTGGGGAAAGAAGCCACCTTAGGAAAAATAGGTAACTGAAATCCAACTCATAGACATATTTATGACTCACATAATTAATAGTTTGGGGTACATCAGCTTCAAGCATGGCTGGATCCAGCAATTTAAATAATGTCTCCAAGGCTTCTGTGTGTGTGTGTGTGTGTGTGTGTGTGTGTGTGTGAGAGAGAGAGAGAGAGAGAGAGAGAGAGAGAGAGAGAGAGAGAGACTAGGGATTGAAGCCAGAGGTGTTCTGCCTCTGAGCTATACCCTCAGCCCTATTTTATTTATTATTTTTAAAATAGGGTTCCACTAAATTGTGGAGGGCCTCAAAGTTGCTAAGGCTGACTGTGAACCTAACCCTCCTGTCTCAGCCTCCCAAGTACTGGGATTCTAGGCATTTGTCCAGCTGAGGCTCTGTTTCTTGGTAGTGTTTTCCTCTCTGTTCTCTGCACCGTCAAGTCCTTCTGTGCTCGGTGGCCCAGCTTTATGTCCTGACAATAGCAGGTCCTGGTTCTTTCCCACTAGCTTGTATTGGGCTGATCTGGATCATGGAGCCATCAGCTAATTACTTTGGCCAAGGAGAAGAAAGAGTACAATATACTGCTTGGCCAGGCCTGGATCCTGAGCCTGGAGGATATCTAGGATTGAGGGTATCAGGGCCAATTCATGCACATGGACAGAAGGGAGAATGGGAGAGGTTAGTAAAAGTAAAATCAGGAGGGAGCTTTTAGAAGATGGAGGAATGGGTGTGGGGCAGAAGGAGCAATCTATGTCCCCACAATTCATCTGTGAGTGAAGGAGACAGAAAAGAAACTTGTGTGTAAGTGTTCCACACACCATGGGAAATAAGAGGATTAAGTCAGGGCAGGTAAAGAATTCATTCATTAGAAATTCAACAAGACCAGGTATTTGTGGACATTTTGTTATTGTAAAGATGTGTAAATACCTTGAAAAGAAGGAATTTTATTTTTATTTTTTTGCAAAGTATGACGTATTGTGCAAACGAGGCAATGTTGAAATTACTGCCGAGGACTGGAGCCAGGAAATCCTTATTTCCCTGAGGATCCCAGGCTTCTAGAGAGAGATTAAGTTTTATTTACCTGTTTTTAAATATTTAAACTCTGAGTTCGGTGGCTGCGTTCTTTAACCCAGAGAAAGAACATGCGTTTTTGTGTAGCCTGGATCAACAGCTTCATTTGATCCAAAGCTGACATTCTCCCTAAGTCGTCTCTCTGATTCTGGGCTTGGCTGGTAAACTCTGAGGCGTCTACTCTTAGCTTCTATTAAAGAGACTCAGAGGCAGGAACTAGCTACAGAGGACAGGCTTCGATAGAGGTGGAACGTTACAAGAGGAGGCAAGGTGTTTGTAGAAAAAACTCTCCTAATCACCGATATGAGTGAATAAAAAATGGAGAGCAAAGATTGAGGATCCCAAACCCCACCTTATTTTCTGTGGCTGCAGGAATCAGAAAGCAGGAGTCCCTTCTCTTTCTGTCTCCCTCAACAGTTGTGGTGTATCCCCATGTCTCCACATCCTGCCACCGTCCCTACATTTCTATAGCAGTTGCACCATTTTCTATTCTCACCGGCATGCCTAAGGGTTCCAATTCCTCTATGTTGTAACTGACACTTACTATTTGGGGGTTTTGTTTTAGGAATAACATCATAATGGGTGTGGCTTGGAGAAGGATTAAGCAAGGTTCAAAAAATAGGAGAGACTGAGCCGGGCATGGTGGCACACACCTGTAATCCCAGCACTTAGGAGACTGAGAGAGGAGGACTGCAAGTCTGAAACCAGCCTTGGCAATTTAGTGAGGCCCTATTTCTAAATAAATAATAAATAAATAGGGCTAAGGGTGTACCTCAGAGCACACATGGTGGAACTGGCTTTGGCCCCCTTGGGCTCAATGACTTGGGGAGAAACAGTATGGCCAAATCTTCCTACTTGCCTGGGACTTTGTGACTTTACCACTGAAAGTCCCACATCGAGGAAACCTGGTCATCAGACGATCTGCTAATGAACTGGATTCAGGAGGAAAACAAGGTCTCGGGGGACACATGGGCTTCAGCCTGGAGCTCGGGGCGGAGGGTGCTGCCGGCTCTGAGGACCCAACAGAGGAGTCAACCGCCTGCCTTCCAAATCCACCCACGGCAGCAGAGGACACCGGCTCTTTCTCCCATTCCCAGGAAGCATTCCGAAAGCTCAGAGCCGGGCACGTGTGTGCAGAGAGGGCACACGCCCCTGGTGGTTGGGCAGCAAATATTACAAAGGTGTGCATTGTGGCAGCAGTCAACTTACCCAAAAGTCAACTTACCCTAGCTCCCTCTCTGCACTGTAGTCAGTGCCTGCAGGGGTTCCATCCCCCAAGACCCCAGGACCTCGGGTGTGAACTGACCTGCCCTTCTCGGAGCCTAAGTGGGCTGGCACACAGGGCCCGGCAGCCCTCTGAAACGTGCCCACCCGCTGTCCCAGCGCCAGCCACCCTGGGCGTTAGCCTACTGACTTTGAGATTCGCAAACAAAGAAAATGGGGCAGGAGGAGACAAAATTCCCTCTCCAACGACCTCTTTGATTCCTAAGGTAACTGCAACACTTGGAGTGCCTCAGTCGTAAGTGCTATTGGCATTTTCTGCAGAGTAATTTTCAATGTGTGGAACTTTCTGAGGAATCACGGGACGTTTGGTGGCTCAGCCTCAAGCCCCATAGAGGCCCATAGCTCACCTCTTTCTCTACCTTTGACAAGCAAAGAAAGACCCTCACTTACTCCTGCGCATACACATTTGCCTGCAAATCTGACATTCCAACGGCCTTTAAAACTCAGCGTGGGGTGCGGGGCGGGGATCTGGTGGCAGTACTTCTCTGGTGAGGCTCTCCACGGGGTGCCAATCCATTTCATTCTGAGCTCTTGAGCCTGTCAAGGAATCCCACTGAGCCTTCTCCTTTCTGCAATGAGAAAGGATGCTGTTTGCTGAGTGTTTCTGCAGCCTAAAATTAGACAGTTCTAAGGAAATGTGAGAAAAGGAGAGAAGGTTTCATGGAGTCCAGCCAATCTGCATTCTCGGGGCCTTTTCTCTGAGCCAGGCACGGTGCCCGTGCAGGCAACAAAAGAAGAAGGAAAGATGCTTCCCTGGGCTCAGGAGCTCACGGTCCGGTCACCCAAGAAAACCATTTGCAGAAGCCACGAAGTGCCCTGTCTGGTGGCTCTGTTAAATCTGCAGGCAGCGAGCCGGGCGTGGTGGCGCACGCTTGTAATCCCAGCATTTGGGAGGCTAAGACCTGGGTTCCCGGCCAGCCTCAGCTACCTAGTGAGGCACTCCGCAACTTAGTGAAATCCTGTTTCAAAAAAAATAAAGAATAAAAAATAGGGCTGGGGGTGTAGCTCGGAGGTAGAATGCCCCTGAGTTCAATCCCCAGTACTGCAGGCGACACCCATCCCCTGACCACAGACAGTTTATGGTCGTCATCTGGTCACCTTTGGGATCCTCCAATTGGTCTCCATTGTCTGATCAGTAGATAATGCTTGAGACAGGCATGGTGGCGCACATCTGCAATCCCAGTACTTGGAAGGCTGAGATGGGAGGATTCCAGGTTCAAGACCAGCCTCAGCAACTTAGCGAAGCCCTCAGAAACTTAGTGAGACCCTGTTTCAAAACAAAATACAGGGCTGGGGATATAGTTCAGAGAAAGAATGCCTCTGGGTTCTATCCCCAGTACCACACACACACACACACACACACACACACACACACACACACACACACACACTAAATAACACTGAAAAGTCCCCTACTAACAGATTCCTCGAGATATCATATCTCCCTTGCATAAACTATTATTCACTGGGGTGGTTAATTAACAGCGCACAAGGTAATTATCATGGGTGAGTGAGTTTTTTCTAACTTTAAAATTTACAGATTTCCCAGAAAATTGGAAGTGATGGGCCTGGGAGAGAGACTGACTTAGAGACTGGCAGATCCAGAAAAGTATACAGAAATCCTGAATTAAAATTTTATTTCCTTCTCCTTCCTTCATGTCGCCTTTCTACCTATTTAATTTCTTCCACCTTATCTCAGTCCTTGTCGCAGAGATGAGGGCGGTGGAGACAGCAGGTTTGAGATTCTTGGGGGTCACTCCTGGGTCCTGAAGCCCCAGACCCCAAAGCGGCAAGGTCCTGCTGCACCAGCTGCTGCCCAGCACAAGCCTGGCCCGCTGCCACCAGCATCTGCTTGGGACCCGGTCACCATGGAGCGACTCCAGGTACCCCGCCACCAAGCTACAGGTAAGGTGAGAAGGCCTACTGGGTTTCAGAGAGAGGCTCCCTAGATTTTGTGGGTGCAAACTGCCCCCGTCTTCTCCCAGACCCGCCCCTTCCTGCTGCACCCACCCACACTTGTCCCCAATGCTCTAGACTGAGTTCAGATGTGACAAGGGAAGTTCCTCTCCCGGGCTCTCTCCCACCATCACCTGCGCCCAGCACTGCTCAGAGCGAGAGAGAAGAGCTTAAGATGTTGAGTTCCTTCTGGAGGGGAGAGCAGTGTGAACTGCCAGGTCAAAGGCCGTCCTGGCTCGTCCTGGCTCCCAATGAGTGGCCATGCCCCGCCCAGGCTTGGTTCCCACGGCAGGGGGCAGAGGGGGTCCCCTCCCCTTTCAAAGTCCGCCTGAGGGGCTCAGAGTCCTGCTTGCCCATGCTGGGTGTTGGCGTGGTGGGTCCAGCAGAAGCTAGGTCTCGGGCACCAGCGGCTTCGCTCTTGCCAGAAGGTTAGCAGACTTCATGTGACCTGAGTCCTGTGCATCCTTGTCACGTGTGTCCCTGATGTGCACCCACACGGCCGTGCTGCCCAGTGGTCATGGGCACAGCTCTGGACCACACATCCCCCACCCCTGGGGCTCCCTCTGCCCTGAGCAGGTGGCGCTGGCCCACCATGGGGGCTTCTCCCAGCATCCTCAGCGGCGGCGCTTCCTGCACAGGCTGCGCTGTGTCTAACGCTGCAAGAGCAAGAAGTCAAAGCAACACTCAGACCATGTCAGAGAGGGAGATGTACTGGGGAGAAATCTAAGCAGTGTTTTAGTCCATTTTTTCATCACTGTGACCAAAACACCTGACATGGGCGGGGCGTGTGGCACACGCTTGTAGTCCCAGTACTTAGGAGGCTGAGACAAGAGGATCGAAACTTCGAGGCCAGCCTCAGCTACTTAATAAGGCCCTCTGCAACTTAATGAGACCCTGTTTCAAAAATAAAGAATAAAAAATAGGTTTCGGGTGTAGCTCAAAAGTAGAATGCCCCTGGGTTGGATCCCCGGTACAGAAAAAAAAAAATACCGGTTGTGAACAAGAGGAGGAAAGACTTTATTCAGCTCACGGTTTTCGAGGTTCAGTCCATGGGCGGCCAACTGCAAGGCAGAAGCTGCAGCAGCAGCAGGAGGGTGTGTTATGAAGAACAGCTCTCCTGATCATGGCAGCCGAAGGCAGAGAGAGTGAGAAGAGGGGACTAGGGACATAAATAGTCCCCAGGACCTCCTCCAGCCACGCCTGCCTCTGAACCCTCCTGCATTAGGGCACCGGGCTTCCAACACATGAGCTTTGGAGGACATTCAGATCCAAACCCTGACGACCAGAGGAAGTGATGGAGTGATGGGGGCGGGCTTGGCTGGAGTCTCAGAGAGCGAGCCGGGGATGTTTGCCCTGAGACCTCAAGGAGGAGGACAGATCCTGAGAGGGGTCCCATGGCTCCCGTGTGAGAGTCACGGCCAACCCCACCCTGCCCAGTGGCGGCAGCAGGATACCTGAAAGAATGTCCTCCTTCCCCTGCCCAGTGGACAAGTCCCTGGAGTTGACCTGGGGCCATTCTGGGGCCATCCTGGGGGCTGAGAGTGTGGACCTGGCGCTGGGCTGTCTCGTTCCATCTCAGCCCTGTCACTTACTAAGCTACCTCACTCAC
Source organism: Graphiurus murinus (assembly GCA_004027655.1). NCBI lineage: Eukaryota > Metazoa > Chordata > Mammalia > Rodentia > Gliridae > Graphiurus > Graphiurus murinus. The sequence goes on from PVLC010048537.1 coordinate 9,613, forward strand.
CTTCTGTGCCTTCCCCGTTGGCGATGGCAGAACCACAGCAAGGACCAAATGAATCACCACACAGAGAAAACCCAGAGCCTGCACATGGCCGACTTTGGTAGCTGGACCCGATGGGCAGATGTCCTTGGGGGTCTGGGCAACCCACTATCAAACCAGACCCCTGGGGCAGCTGTGACAAAAGTGTTCCTTTTCAGAACCAGCAGGGCAGACTTGCAAGCATCCATGGTCTGTCCTGACAACCAGTGCTCTTGTGGAAAGGGCACACTCAGACCAGGACGGCAAATGGCTGGCTCAGCTTCATGTCAAATCCCTAACCCCAGTGTCCCAGGCAAGGGTAAGACGCTACCAAAATTAGGGGATGGGGCCGATGACTCACAGACTGGGAACTGGAAGACGCCAAACTGTTGTCATGGTGACAGTCAGGGCTCTGAGGTCAGTGCATGCGGATTTAAATCCCAGCCCCACCACCTGCAACCTTGAGCAAGCTTCCTAACCTGTTGGCTCTCAGGGCAGCTACAGGGAGGTCTGTGCTTCCTGCCCCTGCATTCCGCCCATCACCCTGGCTCCAAGCTCCCCGCCCCTCCCGCTCCCCTGTTTTGGATTTCTATTCAGCGCTGGTGTCCCCATCCCTGTTCTCCTGCCGCTGATGGACATGAAGAGGTGCCTGCCCCCTGTGACACCTGTGATCCTGTCTCAGTGTCCCCTCGAGCCTCAGACACTGCAGCTGGGGTAGGGAAGGCTGGAGACGTGTCTGGAGGAGACGGGGCCCCTGTCACGAGTGACACCCCGGGTCCCATGATGACACAGGAGAGGAGGCCCAGCAGAGCGGCTTCTCTGCAGTGATTTTTAATAAATCGAGGAGGAGGGGAGGAGGAGGCCGGGCCGACCTGGTTCCAGAAGCACCCCACTCACCCGCTCGCTCGCCCACCCCCACCCGAGCCACCAGCCTCAGAGGTGCCTCCGAGCCCAGCAGGCGACGCCGCCCGTGAACTTGCAGAGTGAGGCTAGATCGCAGCCTTTGCAAGAAATAACTTGCCAGATCCAGTGGCTGCCACGAGCCCCGGCTGCTCGGGGATTTCTTTGGAGGCCGTTCCTGAGTCGGGAGCCAGATGGGGGCGGGGA
>PVLC010048538.1:0-10750 GCA_004027655.1 Graphiurus murinus
ATTACCACAGCTTTTAACTCCACCCTCCTTACACATTAGGAATTCAGCAACTTTTTTAGACTTTTTAGAAGCTATGCATGTCATTCATCTCTCCTCTAAACAAATTTCTATGTCAACAACAATGGTCTGCTCACAATATCCTTAACTTATTTTCCTCCAGTAAATTGAAATCCCCTGTGTAAATAGAAACCCCAGTTTTTCCTCCTCATGATGGAGTGGGAAGCATCTGCCACAAGGCAAAGTTCCTATCTGCTTTGAAAAGGATGATTACATAGTAGGAAGCAAAGCTTAGTGAGAACAAATCTCCATTCTTAATGGCCGATGCATTGAAAGATTCAAATTAAAGAAATAAACCAGGTTTTCAGTGTTAGAGTTGAGATAGCTGTATACACATGGATGGCACCGAGGTGGCACTAGGCACGAGGTAGGAAGGAGATGCCTGCTTCTTCAATGGTGGACAGTTATGAATCAGGAAGGACTCCCAGAAGTGAAAATTGAAAAGATAGCAATAAGTAATCACATTTTTACTTACTGTAATTCAAATTTACATCTATATTTCTGTGCTACTATGGTTTGAATGTTTGCTGCCCAGAGATCATGTGTAAGAGCCTTTATCCCCAAAGTCATATGCTAATGGTGTTTGGAAGTGTGACCTCTGAGAAGTAACTGAGTCATATGGGAGGGAGCTGCCCTGGTGAACCGGTCAATCCATTCATACACTAGTAAGTTAGTGGGTTATTAAGGGAGTGGCTTTTTTATAAACTACAACTCTCTCTGGAAAGCTTGCTCTGTCTCATTGTGTAATATTTTCCACCATACCATGGCCCAGCAAGGTCTTCCAGAAGGTGACCACATTCTTAGACTCCCAAGACTCCAGAATGGTTAAAAAAAAAAAAAAAATCCCTCTTCCCTATAAATTACCCAGTCTCAGATATTTTGTTATAGCAACAGAAAACAGACTCAGAAGGTGCTATTTTAACTGAATCTGTCTCTGTTTTCTGTAGTATATTACTTATTCCTCTATTTGGCTCTCTTTTCATTTAGTGCAAGCATATCCTTAATTCTTTCCATGTCTATCTTTAATTGGATTACAAACTCCATGGGATCAGAGGATAATGAAATTTACATCTACATCTCTGTTTCCTCATATTGTGTATAAAGGGTATTATCAACCTACATACATTCATCAAATGCATGTTTACTTCCTATTGAGTCCCCGGAAAAAGTATGGAATCTTCTCAGGTTTGTTCTCTCTCTTTGGAAGTGAATCCAACAAAGTTCTACCTCTGAGATACACCTCCAGATACACATTGAAATTCTTACTAAGTTGTTTAGGACCTAATTAAATTGGTGAGACTGGCCTCAAACCTGAGACTCCCTTGTTAGCCTCCCATTTACTGGCATTACAGGTGTGCACCACCACACCCACAGCTATGCTTTATTTGTTTGTTTGTTTGTTTTTTCTTGTGAAAAAAGAAATCTAGAAAATATTTACTTAGTTCCTGTAACAAAAGCAAAATTTTACTTTTTGTCTTAAACTGAATTTTAATGTGTGTACTCCTCACAATTCTATTTCTTAATTAGCATGCCTATTTGCTTATCCTCACAAATATGTTTCTGACATAATAATATAATAAATGCTATTAGTTTGAGCAAGGTCCCCTTCATAAATGCCCAAGAGATTTCTCACTTCTCATATCCATATAGTGAAGGCCTTGGAGATTAATCCATCGTTCCACAATGACAATAAATATAGCTGCAATATAAATATTAAGTACAAGGACAAGAGTCACTCTTTTCATCCCTACCCTGTCACTACATTGTTTATGAAAGTAATTTCTCACCTCCCTTTTCTCCTTTTTTTTTTTTTTTTCAATACTAGGGACTGAACCCAGGGGCGTTCTACCTAGTCCCATTTTTTATTCTTTATTTTGAAACAGGGTCTCATTAAGTTGAGGAGGGCCTCACTATCACCGTCCTTTATCTCAGAGCTGCAATCCCAGAACAGATAAACACCTTTCTTTTCACCTTACCCATGGGTATTTCTGAAGGGAAGAATTAGCATTAGAACTTATTGTAGAATTTATAAAAATGATTATGCAGAGAAAACCTTGTTTACACTTTACCTCCATTACACTTTAAATAGTTGTTTGTTTTTATAAAGGTGTTTTATTTTTACTGTTAATTTACCAATCTTTCTAGAATATTAATTTTGAAGCACAAAATAATGTTGAGAATAAAAATATTTAATGTGCAAGGATAAGGGGCGTGTTTTATTAAACCCAACTAATAAAAAATGGAGAAAATTCTTACAGATAAAATCACAGCACTATGCATCTTACAGTGTTGGAAATCAAAGATTTTTTTATAATTAAACAAAGCACAGGAAATAAAATAAGTGTTCAGTGGTAGGCACATTACCAATGGGGAGGGGTGGCATGATAAAGTGACTTTTTCCCACAGTCTCCATTCTACTCTTTCTGTCTACACAATTCCCCACCCTGATTCCCACATACTTTTTATGAAGTTGGTCCTCCAGGCAAAAATGAAGTGAGAAACAAATATTGTTGCTCCTTCTGTGATATTCTTTCTGACTCTAGCCTGGAAAACATACCATTTTTATAGCACAAATTAAAGTATCATGATCCAAAAGAGGTTAGGGTAAATCTTTACTCCGTAGGCAATTATTTGGTCTCATCTTTGAGAGAAAACTGCAGGAAGTTGAAAAAAATGTTTATTTTTAGCATATGTTTAAAAAGAAAGCAAATGTAATTATCTTGATATATTCACTCAGATATGACAATAACATTGTGGAGTTCACAAATTGTGGAGTTTGTAAATTATATTTAACCTTGTATGGGAAAACAGAAATCTGCAAAATTATGGTTGCTCATTTGAAAAAATTAACTTGTCTTTATGAAAAATATCACCCTTTTATTTATTGGATTTTTTGTAATAATCATGGGAGAAATGTAATATTCAAAGATTTTAGAAACTTTTCCGTTCTCGTATTTACATGATAGTACTATGTAGCTACAATATTTGTATGAATGCGGATCTGCTAGCTATCATTGCATAAGTTGTTCTTCAATATTGTGACATAAGAAACTATACTAACTCACATGTTCTCTGAGGGTCAGGAATTAGGGAGGTACTTTGCTGAGTGACTCTGCTTGGGGTCTCTCAGGAAGTCAATTAGATGTCAGCTCCTGGGGTCATGAGCATCTGCAGGGTTAACTGGACTGGCTGACAAGTTTGCTCCTGCTTTTCTCAGGGGATGCCAGTCTTTCCTCACATAGATTTCTTTGGAGAGCTGCCTGTCTTCATAGTCAGAGAATAGCTTCAAAGGGTAAGCCATGTAAGAGAGGAAAAGGTGTAAATGCAATGTTATACTGTAGGTCACAGGCTGTGAAACACTGGGGTCAAGGATCATTGGGATTCATCTTATTGGTATGGTATCAAAACGGACTCTTTCAATTTCCTGAGCTTCTCCAATGAACTTCTTTTTCATCTCAGCCATCCACTCCCAGGTCACACTGCAAAACCCTAATAAAAACCCTAACGGGATTACCAATTCATTAAATCAGCTATCTAATACAACCTGCTCCCTTTACATTTTAAATGATCAACTACTCATATTTTTGAAAGATACATGTGACCAACTGCTAGCCTTATTTACTCTCAATTCTTTTTCTTTTTTTTTTTTTTTTTTGCGGTACTGGAGATTGAACTCAGAGGCGTTCTACCTCCGAGCTACACCCCCCAGCCCTATTTTTTATTCTTTATTTTGAAACCGAGTCTCACTAAGTTGCAGAGCGCCTCACTAGGTAGCTGAGGCTGGCCGCGAACCCGGATCCTCCGGTCTCAGCCTCCCGAATGCTGGGATTACAAGCATGCGCCACCACGCCCGGCTTCAATTCTTTTTCTTATCTCACTTAAGTCTTAGAATTTATAATTTCAATACATTTTTGGACATACCTTAGCACCCAAATTTTATATCAACAGATAGTATTATATTTTTCACTCATATCCATCAGCTCAAACAGTACAGGAAGATCTTGTAGAGCAGGACATGTAATGGTCACTACTGATTAAGGATCCTCAGCTTTAAATAGAACCTCAATTCCCTCAGGAAACTACATAACATTCTCTAGACATCCTATTCCACTCAAAACACTTTCTTCAGAATATGGTCAGTCTATTTCCTAATGTGCTATGATTGGATAGTATCTTTTTAACCTCAAAGCTAAAATTTATAAAATGGGAAATTTCTTAACTGTCAATCACCAAACAGATAAACCAACTTGCAACATGCCCTCCCATTTTTTTTTACAGCAGATACTTCCCAAACTTGAGCATTCATCAATATCACCTAGAGGGCTTGTTAAATCATTGATTGACTGGTTGCTGGTCTCCACCCTCAGAATATTCAACTTGCCTAAAATTCCTGAATGATGCTCCTTTGCTCATCTGAAAATCATACTTTGTGAACCACTGTGGTAGAGAACATAATCCTTATTATTCATGACACAAATCCCTCTACCTGTGTCCTGGGGTTTAGCCCTTTCTCATTATTAGGGTTATTTGGACAAATACCAAATAGCCTATATAATATAATACCTATAGCTTTCCAATCTAATAAATATATGCATAATTCATAAAGATTAACACAAACTTTTCTTTAAATTAATATTCTCGTAACTCGCCCCTTCACAAGTAATTTTGTTTTCTGTTTCTTTTCTCTTTTTTTTAGGGGGAGACTAGAGATTGAACCCAGGATCATTCTACCTCCAAGCTGTACTCCTAGCCCAATTTTTTTTTGAAACCAGGTCTCGCTAAATTGCTAAGAACCTTACTAAGATGTGGCTGGCATCGAACCTGAGATCCTCCTGTCTCAGCCTTCCAAGTATACTGGGATTACAGGCAAGGGCGACCATGCTTGACTCACAAGTAATTTTCTTAAAACTATTTTCCAACTCAATGTCCATATATATTCATTTTTCTTTAATCCCTCAAATAATTCCAGGATGGCTATTTCCCTGATCTACTCAACTGAAACACATTGATAAAATCATCAAATACCAGTTGGTTAAATCCCAAGGGTATTTTTCTTTTATACACACACACACACACACACACACACACACACACACACACACAAACACACTTCTTTTAAACTGGGAATTAAACCCAGGGGAGTTCTACCTTCTAGCTTTACCCTTAGCCCTATATGTTTTTATCTTTTGAAACAGGATCTTAAAAAATTGCTGAGGGTCGTATTAAGTTGCTGAGGTTGGTCTTGAGTCTGTGATCCTCCTGTCTCAGCCTCCCAAATACTGGGACTACAGGCATGTGCCACCATGCCCAACAAATATTCTTGAATTTTTTTTTTGACAATTTCTTGTAAAATCATAGTCCTTTGTATTGAGTATGTCATTTATTTGCCTATATTGAACTGTTTAATATTTTCATGTCTGAAATTTCTGATATGTACATCCTTTGGAGATCTTTTTGTAATTATTTATTTATTTATTCATTCATTATCACCTATGGGGAGAAAAATTACTATTTTAGTAGTCTTCCTAGCATTTTTCACATTAGGAAATTATGAATTTAAAGCTATATGGACTTTATTTTTAGACCTGATATTAAAATCTTTGCCCCTGGACAGAAATTGCCCTTGAGCATGCAACTACTATGACATTACTAGCTCGCGATGACTTTTAGCTTAATCTTCAATTTTTGTCTGTATGTGGGAAGCACATTGGTAATATGAATTCAATTAGAAAACCCAATTTTGTTTTGTGGTAAAGAATTCTCAGGGGAGACTTCGTTTTCTTAATTTTGATAGACTATTGAGACAGGTGCTGTTTATGTCTGTTCGTTAGAGATGAGATTTTTTTACCTTATTGTAGAATATATGTTTATTTATTTATTTTTCTTTTCAGTACTGGAGATTGAACTCAGGGGCATTCTACTTCTGAGCTATACCCCCAGCCCTATTTTTTTTTTTAATTCTTTATTTTGAAACAGGGTCTCACTAAGTTGCGGAGGGCCTCATTAGGGAGCTGAGGCTGGCCACGAACCTGGAAGCTCCAGTCTCAGCCTCCCAACTGCTAGGATTACAAGTGCGCACCACCACACCCGGCTGGAAAATATGTTTAATACTGCTTAGTTACAACTGATGTAGAGAAACTATGTCCTTAGTTGCCTGCGGAAAAATAAAAATTCTGATGGAGGGGACACAGAGGCCTCAAGAAATATCCATTTTGCTCAGTTTTCTGCACACCAACTAACTTAGAGGCATTTTCTTATCCTAAAACATTAACAAGTGACTATTACCACATAGAAGTAAAATAAGTAAAAGAAATAATAAACAAATATGCAGTTTGCTTAAAAATATCTATCTCAATCTGGATGTTAAATATTATAATAACTATGAGTAGCATATAATGACATATAAGTAAAAGTCAAACATGAATAGCATAATATCCTTTATGCTTAAAACCTTCCTGGGCTGACACAACAATGTAAGCATCTCTGACTCAAGCCTTTGTTATTACACTATATTCTACATTGAAAATTAGTGTGTTTTAGGGGCAGGGAGAAATTTTGCAGGATTCCAGTATTAAAATAAAATTTTACTGCAGGAGAATGAGTGCTTTAACACAAAGAATCAAAAACAAATCCAAATGTTGTAATTTTATAAGTTTATTTCTTTCTTGTACTTTTATTGGTGCATTGTAATTATACATCACTGTGAGGTTGAAAGTGATATAAACCTACATGCACACAGGTCTTGGTGTGTTTCCCTTCAAGTCCCACCTCACTACCCACCCTTCCCTACACATAATAGTGAGATTGATACCATCATGCCTGAGCAAAGCACAGTTTGAGCTGTTTCATTCATCAGTTCTTCTTATCTCCTCCACCTTCCTCCCTGTATCTCCTTCCACTATTCTACTGATTTTTATTCTCATTTAACACAAGCCCATTTTGTTTCCTCTTTTCTCTCTAGCTTCCACGTATGAGAGAAAACATTTGGCTGTTGACTTCCTGAGACTAGTTGATCTCACTTAGAATGGTAGTCTGTGGTTCCATCCATTGTCCTGTAAATGATATAGTTTTGTTCTTCTTTATATAATGAAATTTTACTCAATGAATATATCACATTTTTATTATCCATTCATCTGTTCATGGGCAGCTAGATTGGTCTCTTAATTTGGCTATTGTTAATTGTGCTGCTATAGACTTGGATGTGCATGTATCATTATAGTATTCTGACTTTATTTCTTTTGGAAAGATACCAAGGAGTGAAATAGCTAGGTCATATAGTCCATTCCTAGTCTCCTGAGGAACCTCCATACTAATTTCTATTGTAGTTATACTAATTTTCATTCATATCATCATGCCTGAGCAAAGCACAGTTTAAACTGTTTCATTCACCAGTTCTTCTTATCTCCTCCACCTTCCTCCCTTTATCTCCTTCCACTATTCTACTGATTTCCTTTTTCCCCACATCCTTGCCAGGATTTATTACTGTTTGTAGTCTTGATGATTTCCATTTTAACTTGAGTTATATAGAATCTCATTATAGTTCTGATTTCCATTTCTCTGATTGCTAAAAATGTTAAATATGTTTTCCTGTATTTATTGGCCATTTGTATTTGTTCCTTTGACAAGTGTCTATTTAGTTTATTTCAACAAACATGTTACTACAAGTTAACATGTAGTTCTTCTATTTCTATATAAGTCAGGGTAGAATCAGGCAGAGAATATTAGTCCTGAGTATTTAAAAGGAAGGAATCCAAAGTACAAGATGAGTTGCACAAGAGATGAAAGTGTTTCAAATACTTCTTAAAGTAAACAGATATAAGCAGTAGCAGGAGGCATTGCTATTCTTGATTCGGAGAGTCAAGAGGAGAGGGTGGATTCAGCAGAGTCCTGGTGTCTTAGCCAGAAGACAAGGAGGGGAAACTATTGGCTACTGCAGATTCTGTGAAAGGCAAGGAAGGTAGCTGAGAAATAATCCTGGTCTTAACTCTCCTCCCACTTTCCAATACCCCACCTCTTTAATCAAACCCTTGGGATAGAAAACTTGAATATGTAGCCTGCTAAACTTTATATAATGATAGTGCACAATTCCCAAATTCAGTGTACTGAATTTCTCGTATAATTAACTTATGTTAATAAGATATATTTGTTATGTTTAGTCAACCAATATTGAAATATTATTTCAATTATTTACTAAAGTGCACCTTTTATTCAAACTTCCCTAGTTTTTACCTAATGGCTCTTTATTGTTTCACCCAAATACCCTTGGCCACCATATTATATTTAGCAGTCATGTCTGTTTAAGCTCTTCTTTGTTGTGTCAGTTTCTCAGTTTCCTTTCATTTTCTTTCTTTCTTTCTTTCTTTCTTTCTTTCTTTCTTTCTTTCTTTCTTTCTTTCTTTCTTTCTTTCTTTCTAATGAACTTAACAGGCTTGGCAAATCCTGGTCAGATATTCTGTAAACTGTCCATCAATTGAGTTTTGTCTAATGTTTTTCTAAAAGCTGGTTCCTTGAAAAAATAAACAAGGTAGATAAACCATTGGCCAATCTGACCAAAAGAAAGACAGAAGCAACCCAATTACCAAAATAAGAGATGAAAAAGGGATATTACCACCGACAGTATAGAAATACAGAAGATAATCAGAAACTATTTTGAAAAACTGTACTCCAACAAAATGGAAGATCTAGAAGAAATTGACAACTTCCTAGACACATACAACCTCCCTAAATTGAGTCAAGAAGATATCGAAAACTTAAACTGACCAATAACAATCAAAGAAATAGAAACAGCAATAGTTTTCCATCAAACAAAAGCCCAGGACCAGATGGTTTTCCAAGTGAATTTTATAAAACATGTTTAGAAGAGTTTTTCTTATGACTATACTGGAATGGTGTGTTTGGGGAGGAAGGTCATAAAAGTGTAGTGTAATTCTTATCACAAGATATCAAGAGTACATTCTATTCATATGACTTATCACGAGTGATCATGGATCCTGATGTAGTTCCCAGGGGAAAAAATAAAATATCTGGAATTAGTTTACATAAGATATTTGTCTATTCTCTCCCACTTATCTGTATATTCAACCATTTCTTTAACTCTGTATGGGCTCCTGAATATTTATTTTACACTTTTGAGTTATAAAATTTATGACAGTTTAAATTTCATAACAATTACACTGAGTAGCTTTGCGGTGAACCTATGCATATAACTGTTGTTGTTGCTGTTGTTGTTTAGTAAATGACTTGGATCTAAAGGTAAAAACTTTTTGAAGGTTTCTGATATGATTTGCCATACTGCCTGTCCTAAATGTCAAAAATGTACACTGTAGTTTTAAAAAGTGTCTCCTTATAATCTTATAAAGGGCAATGAAATTATGTTCTCTCTCTATATCCCCCAAGAGATATTATCTTAGAAGTCTACATGCTTTAGGGAACTTTTCCTGAAATACTGTTCATCTATGCACTGTACATTTCAATTTTCTCGTTGGCAAGACCTCTGTCCCTCTACACCTGTTTCAGTGATGGCATTTAGGCCTCATTGTTTGAGATGCACTTACTGAAAATGATTCCCTCTCCCTTTGCTCTACTCATTCACCTGCTTGCTAATGATGTGTGGGTTGGACAGAAACACGATGCTGAGTTTAATCAGTTTTATACTTCTAATTGTGTTCACTAAGAGTTTTGGTCATACTGCATTTCATCGTCACATCCACAGTCTACGAAAGTTATAGTTCATATGTTGCAGGTGAGACATCAAGATCCAGAGGTTAAGTTGCCCAGGATAGTGTAATTATTCCAGTATTAATATTAATGTTGTATTAATCCTTTATGCTAGGAATCATGTTTAATCTTTCCACAACTCTGTAAAGTGTAAAGTGTTATCATCATTTTGTAGACATCAAAACAGGGATTTAAAGATACTGAGAAACTTGCCTGAGGTAACCAAAACTGAAAAGTAGTAAGTTGTTTTCCTAATTCTATCATTTTTCTTCAAACCCATGCGGCTTCATGTGGTGTGGATAATAGTCACAGATAAATGTGTATGGATTTGCATATATAATTTGTGATTTTCGTATTTGGCTGCTACACTGAAGAAGAGATATAGGAGGAAGCAAAGAGGAGAATCATAAAATCAGTGAATAAGCAAGAGTTCAATATAAGGAGAAATTATAAATTCTATGTCAACATGCTCCTAGCACTATTTAAATTCTAAGTGCATTCTTTCTTCTTAATCCTATTAAGAAATGATTTTGTCACCCCATGAATGTAAGTTTAGAGATGCTGGTGTATACTGTGTTATCTCTGAGTTAAAACCTTACCATTCCTTAGGCTTTTTCCAAAAAGTTTAGTAAAGTCTGTAGTTTTGTCACATAATGGCATAGAATCCCTCATCCCTAAACTAAAAACAGGTGTTTTTCTTTCTTTTCTTTTCTTTTCTTTTCTTTTTTTTTTTTTGTGGTACTGGGGATTGAATTCAGGAGCATTCTCCCTCTGAGCTACATTCTCAGCACTATCTTATTTTTTATTTTTATTTTGAAACAATGTCTCCCTAGGTTGATGAGAGTCTCCTTACTTGCTGACACTGTCCTTGAACCTGCAATCCTCCTGTCTTAGTCTCCTACCTACTGGGATTGTAGGTGTGGGTCACCATGCCCCAATTTTTTTTTTTTTTTTTTTTTTTTTTTTTTTTTTTTTT
>PVLC010048539.1:0-10748 GCA_004027655.1 Graphiurus murinus
CCTTCTGCCTTTGATGTCTCTCAGCTCCTTCTCTTGGCAACCTAAAGTGGAGGCCCCGAGTTCTTAGGACTACTCCTTCACTTCTCCATTGTGCACCCTCTGCTAACACTCTCTAAGCAGACCCTGCACCTCTTCGGGTGTCTTTCGTGGCAGTGGCTGGGGACAAAACTGGTCAGGGCTACCTAGAGCCTTGAGGCACTTGTTTCTTCTCCCTAACAAATGTAAGTTGCCTGGCCAAGGGCCAGGTGCATAATAGGTGCTCAATTAAATTCTAATTGTATAAAGATCTTCCTAAGCCAGAAGATCCTAAGTTTTGGGGTGGAAGCGTGTGTGGAAGCCTCCCTGGGGATCCTCTAAATCCGTCCTGGATTTGTGCCTTCCTGGGTTGGGGAGCTGTATGTATTTGCCAGGGGTCTGGGGAAGCTGTGCATGCTTTTGTTCAGACCTGATAATCATTAAAGGTAACTGCGGAAACCAAGCCTGTTGGGAGTGGTGGTTTTGTTTAATAAAAATGGGAAAACAGAACAAGCAGAGCCCTCCCTCCTTGCCACCCCCTGAGGCCCCTCCATTGGCTCAGGAGCTCTGCCAGGGAAGCGGGGTGGGACAAAGGTGCCTGGCCCTTGTGCCCAGAGTGGGGGGAGGTGCTTTTGGATTGTGTTGGTGGTTGTTGTAGCAACAGGCAGACTGGGTGGGCCCAAGACTGCAGTCCAAGGCTATGAGTCATGGGGAAACCTGGCTCAGAAAGGGGGAGAAAAGGGAAATCCATTAATGGAGGGGAAAAGCTAGTGGTGGTGTACCCTCTCTGAAGCCAGCCTACTGGACATTGTCCAGGGATTCAGGTCAAGTTTTTTTTCTACCCCTGTCTGTCCCCTAACCTTCCACCAACAAGGCAGCTCCTCTGGTGGAAGCTATCACTCCAGGGAAGCACACGATGAATGGGGTTCTGTGCTCCAGGTACCTTTGTGGTCTGGGGAGACCCCCCCCCCACATCCCAAAATAAACCTCCCCTCACTGGGATTGCTCCCTGGTATTGCAGTCTGAAACCTTTCACCAGACACTAGGAAGATGGGATCAGAAGCCTGCAGTGCTCTCCTTAGCTGTGTTTTCTGAGCTCAGCTGGCAAAAACCTTTATCTAGAAAGCCAGAGGCCAGGAAACCAGCCAGCTTAGGTTTTAAGAGCTGGGGAGGAGGGGGGAGCTAGATCAGGGATGCTAGGGGTGGGGCTGGGAGACAATGTGGATTAGTTTTCCAGCAGCTGGGACAGTTTCCTGACTATTCCCTGCTGTCACCCTTAAACCCTCCCTAGTGCATCCACATTGTTTGAGTTTAGTGAAAGGAGGGGCTCTCCTCTAATCTGGGGGGTGGTGGGGAGGGGATGTGGGTGGAGTTTTATTCTGGGAAAGAGAGATCAGAGCTGTTTTTTTTTTTTTTTATACTGGGCCTTCAGGTAAATTCTGGGTGGAAATGGACAAAGAGGTAGCCAAGAGTTTAGGTACTAGAGAGTCCTAAAATGATGCCTAAGTCCTAAACACATAAGTCCTGATGTAAGTCTCCAGTAGCAGGCAGGGAAAGGAGGACTACAGGAGACCCAAGGGATACAACTGAAATCACAGGGAATGCTAAAAGAGGTTGGGACCTTCCTATACTCAAAACATGAAAAAACACTCCTTCAAAGCCTCGGGGAATAAGAGGCAGAGGGATGGACAGAATGCCCTAGCATGTCTGTGACAGCACTAAGCCACTTGTGGCAGGTGGAGACTACAAGTCCCAGCATGCCGTGTGCCCAGGTCACCTTGCCTGCTGGGAGGTGTAGTAGGGTAATGGAGAGCTGGAGGTGGCTTGGTGCCCAGCAGAGCTGCTGCCCAGTTGGGAGAAAAGGTGGAGCGAGCATTCCTCTTTGTCTCTGCTAATGCTTTTACAGGGAGGGAAGGAAGTTGGGAGGAGGTGTTCCTAGTTTTCAGTATAAACCAGGAAACTCTGGGTGGGTGGGGGGATGTGGATGGGAGGGAAGAGGAAAGAGGCTGGGGGTGGGGAAGAATTTCTGTAGCAGGTGGCACAGAGATTTCAAGTAGCCTATGTATAGTCGTGTGTGTGTCTATGAGAGAAGTTAGTTCATGTTGCCTCATCATCTCAGGAGATGGAATTTCCTTACAATTCTGGGAAACAATCTTTTTTAAAATTTGTGTGTGTGTGTGTGGAACTGGGGATTGAACCCGGGGGCATTCTACCTCTGAGCTTACACCACCCCAAACCTATTTTTTTTTTTTTTCGGTACTGGGGATTGAACTCAGAGGCATTCTACCTCCGAGCTACACCCCCATCCCTATTTTTTATTCTTTATTTTGAAACCGGGTCTCACTAAGTTGCGGAGTGCCTCACTAGGTAGCTGAGGCTGGCCGCGAACCCGGATCCTCCGGTCTCAGCCTCCCGAATGCTGGTATTACAAGCGTGCGCCACCACGCCCAGCTTCCAAACCTATTTTTTATTCTTTATTTTATTTTTTTAAAATGCTTTTATTTTATTTTATTTTATTTTTTTTGCGGTACTGGAGGTTGAACTCAGGGGCATTCTACCTCCGAGCTATACCCCCAGCCCTATTTTTTATTCTTTATTTTGAAACCGAGTCTCACTAAGTTGCAGAGTGCCTCACTAGGTAGCTGAGGCTGGCCTCGAACCCGGATCCTCTGGTCTCAGCCTCCCGAATGCTGGGATTACAAGCGTGCGCCACCACGCCCAGCTTATTCTTTATTTTGAAACAGGGTCTCACTAAGTTGCAGAGGGGCCTCACTAAGTAGCTGAGGTTGACTGTGAACCTGCAATCCTCCTGTCTTAGCCTCCCAAGTACTGGGATTACAAGCATGCACCACCACGCCTGGCTGGAAACAATCTTTAGAAAACCCCTGGCTGGAAACAATATTTAGAAAACCCGTTTTAGAAAGCTTTTCTGCAAGCCGGGCGTGGTGGTGCATGCTTGTAATCCCAGAATTCGGGAGGCTGAGACCGGAGGATGCGGGTTCACGGCCAGCCTCAGCTACCTAGTGAGGCACTCTGCAACTTAGTGAGACCCTGTTTCAAAATAAAGAATAAAAACCGGGCGTGGTAGCGCACGCTTGTAATCCCAGCATTCGGGAGGCTGAGTCCGGAGGATCCGGGTTCGCGGCCAGCTTCAGCTACTTAGTGAGGCACTCCGCAACCTAGTGAGACCCGGTTTCAAAATAAAGAATAAAAAATAGGGCTGGGGGTATAGCTTGGAGGTAGAATGCCCCTGAGTTCAATCCCCAGTACCGCAAAATAAATAAATAAATAAAGAAAGAAAGAATAAAAAATAGGGCTGGGGTATAGCTCAGAGGTAGAATGCACCTGAGTTCAATCCCCAGTACCGGAAAAAAAAAAAAAAAAAGAAAGCTTTTCTTTTCTGCTAGTCACAGTGGTGCATGCCTATAATCCCAGAAGGATCACAAGTTCAAGGCCTGGACAACTTAGTAAGACTCTGTCTCAAAAATACAAAATGAAAAGGGCTGGGGTCAGCTGGATGTGGTGGCATACAACTGTAATCCCAGTTCTGAGACAGGAGAATCACAGGTTCTAAGCCAGCCTTAGCAATTTAGTGAGGCTCTCAGCAACTTAGTGAGATCCTGTTTCAAAATTAAAAAATAAGCCGATGGGTGTGGTGGCACACGCTTGTAATCCCAGTACTTGGCAGCCTGAGATAGTAGGATCACAGGTTCGAGGACAGCCTCAGCAAGTAGTGAGACTCTCATCAACCTAGTGAGACTCTGTTTCCAAATAAGAAATAAAATTGGGTTGGGTGCCTCTGGGTTCAATCCCCAGTACCACACACACAAAAAAAAAAAAATAAAGAAAGAAAAAGATAGGGCTAGAGTGTAGTACCACAAAGAAAGGGGAGGGTCTGGGGTGTTTGCTCTGTGGTAAAGTGCCCCTAGATTCAATCCCCAGTATGAAAGAGAAAAAACTAGTCTCTCATTCCTTCATCTGAGGTGCCTAAAGTGAGTCTGGACTAAATAGGAGCTTCTGTTTATGTTCTGGGCCAGGCCCTTTCCCTTTCTGTGCTTAGCCTTGAGATACTGAAATGTTGATCCAGAAGCAAGATCTTGAAAATCTTCCTGGAATGGAAAGACAGGAGTAGGGCTAGGTACTCCAAGGAGAAGAGGGCCAAAGTTGGCTCTGAGATCCAAGACCATGGGGAATCAGGGACCACCATCCTACCCCTGGCTCTTTGAGCTCAGACCTGGGTGGAGGGGCATGCCTGTAATCCTAGAAGGATCACAAGTTAGGGGTAAGATAGGAAAGCAAATCCTTGCTAGTTGCAGTAGTGCTTGCCTAATTTCCAGCTGCCTGGAGGTGGAGGAAGGAAGATTGCAAGTTCAAAGCCAGTATGGGAAACTTAGCAAGACCCTGTAGAAGAATTTAAAAAATAAAATAAAAGTGCTGGGGATGTGGTGCCCCTGGGCTTAATCTCCAGTACAAGGGAAAAAAAAAAAAAAAAAAAAAAAAAAAGGGCAGGACAGTCAGAACCAGAAGAAATGTGGGGAAAATATGTTCTTGGCTTCTGGCCAGCTTCTTCCTCTCGCCTCCCTCACGTTCCACTTGGGGGAGGAACACTGGTGGAGCCAAACTGTATGAGAAGGTCAAGGAAGAGGAGGGGGGGGTGTCAGGGGCCAAGCTCTCTTCCAAGGCTGGTTCTGGAAAAAGCACTCCCTTTATCTTCAAGCTACCTTACTTAGGGGCCCGCGTGAGACTGGCTGTGAGCCCATCTCTCATGCCCACCCAACCTGAACAGACTGTCCCCAAACCCTTTTGCTTTTTGGCCACATTTGAGCAATGTGTGACTTGGGACACCAGAGGGCGCCCTGCCATTTCCAAAGTTAAGCTGTGTCTCCGGAGGCCAGAGTGGTTTCCTGGAATCTGAGAATTGGCCTTAGGGCGCTGGGACCGGGTTGGAGGGCCACGGAGGTATTTGGCCAAAGTGTAATTATAATCCAGGCCAATTGCCGAACCGAACCTTGGTTCCCTCCTTGCGCAGTCTGTATGGCGACCATTCATTTAATGCACACGTGTGGAGTGCCCACCACGCGCCCGGCTCTGTGCCAGGTGCTGGGGACACAAGGGTAAATAAATGAGAGCGATTTCACTGCCACCACGCAGTTCCCCTTCGCTGCCCAGGATAGCCACCATCCCGGTGTCCCGCCTGTCCTAATCTCTGCCCTCTCCTTCGGCTCCCTCTCAGCTGCGCTCTGCTCTCCCCGTAGGATGACGTGAAATTGCCGGCCAAACTGAGCGTCAGCAAGTCGCTGAAAGAGTCGGAGGCACTGCCGGAGAAAGAGGGCGACGAGCTGGGCGAGGGCGAGCGTCCCGAGGAGGATGCGACGCTGGAGCTGTCCTCCGACGAGGCGGTGGAGGTGGAGGAGGTCATCGAGGAGTCCCGCGCCGAGCGCATCAAGCGCAGCGGCATGCGGCGCGTGGACGACTTCAAGAAGGCCTTCTCCAAGGAGAAGATGGAGAAGACCAAGGTGCGCACGCGCGAGAACCTGGAGAAGACCCGCCTCAAGACCAAGGAGAACCTGGAGAAGACGCGGCACACCCTGGAGAAGCGCATGAACAAGCTGGGCACGCGCCTGGTCCCCGCCGAGCGGCGCGAGAAGCTCAAGACCTCGCGAGACAAGCTGCGCAAGTCCTTCACGCCCGACCACGTGGTGTACGCGCGCTCCAAGACCGCTGTGTACAAGGTGCCGCCCTTCACCTTCCACGTCAAGAAGATCCGCGAGGGCGAGGTGGAGGTGCTGAAGGCCACCGAGATGGTGGAGGTGGGCCCCGACGACGAGGAGGGCTGCGCCGAGCGAGGCGAGGCCGCTGACCTGCTGCGCGGGAGCAGCCCCGACGTGCACACGCTGCTGGAGATCACCGAGGAGTCCGACGCCGTGCTGGTGGACAAGAGCGACAGCGACTGAGCCTGAGTGCGGGGCCTCTGCCTCCTCGCCCTGCCGCTCTCCGCCCCCACCCCGCCCCACTCCTTTCCCTTTCAAACTTTCTCTTTCTTGCATTCTCTCTCAGCCCCATCGGGCTGAGACTCTTCTAAGTTGAAAGCACCTCCCTTCGAGGAGCACCCCTGCAAGTCACAGCTGTTAGACTGGAGGGGGAGGCAGTCCCCCACCATTTGGACAGTCCGGGCGGAAATGAGAAGAGCCAGGCCCTGGGTGTCCAAGTCGGGATATTGCTTGATTCCGCAACTGGGCCCCCAAGGGGGGGCTGCCTCTCCCTCCCTCAGCCTCCCCGCCACAGCCTCACACCCAGTCTCATCATTCCTGGGCACTGAGTCTCTTCCCCTTCCTTCCAATCCTCACCCCTCAAGGCCCTGAAGCCACGATTACTGTAAGAGGAAAGAGCGAATCCTAAAGAGGACCCATGCCCGCATGGGAGGGTCTTTGGGGGAAACTAAGGCAAGGGGGGAGAGAGGCAGAGTAAACCTGGATGGGGGTCCAGCACAGGCTCTATCTGCAGTCTCAACAAGGAAGGCTGGAGGTCAGTGGAGTCTGGGGAGAGAGGGCGACGGGGAAGCACTAGTGTGCAGGGGGAGGGGCACACTTACATGTCTACATACCTGTACACAGGAGTGCACGGCTACGCTTTGGGAAGGAGAACAGGAAAATAGGAGAAGGTGGAAGTGGGTAAAGAGAGACTAGTGCCCTCGGCTGCATGAGGAAACAGGAGGAGAATCCCGTCTTACTGGGCTTCTTAGGATGGCAGGACCATTTTTAGGCGTGGTAGGGAAAACAGTGATCGATGATCCTAAGAGAAGAGAGAGGTAAGCCTCGCCAAATCCCTCGCCTGGGCTCTGATCGCTGCCTTGGAGAAGCCTACTTCTCAGAGCTGAGAACATTAGGGTCCCAGAGGTGGGGGGCAGCAGGCTGTGGAGAGCTGGCTGTTTGGAGGGAGGTGTGGGTGGCCAGGACAGGAGCCGAGAGCTGGCCTAGCAGGGAGGTAGGGACGCAGCCTAGAGCAACCAGCTCCACATTCCTCCAGGCAGCTTCACCTGGAGACCCTTCCCTACAGCTGGTGACAAAAAACCCAGACCCTGCCCAGACCTTGCTGGGTTCCTTGCTCTTGGGGGTGCCACTCCTGAAACTTTTGGAGGTAAAGGGGTTGCTGCTTCCAGCCCCAGGCCTGATTTCTATAGTCCACTGACCAGGTTCTCCTGACACTTCAGCACTTCTGTTCCTGTCCATTAAAGACTTGTCGGAAGCAAGGCCAGCCCCTCCCCCAAGCCTCAGCCCCAAGGGAGGGCTGAGCCCCCCCTCCCAACACTTCATCTTCCCAGCTCAGCTTTTTAGAATTGCCGCTAATTGTTTTAAGGGGTTGGGGAGGGGGGAGGGAGTCTGGGGACACAAACCTTTTATACAGTATACAAAGCTTTGCTTTTTTTTTTTTTTTCCCCTTTTCCTTTTCTTGATTCCCTTCTTTTCCTCTGAATGGTTGGAGACATGTCAGCTGAGGGAGGATGGGGATTGCGGGACCTGGTCCCTTGGTGCTGATGGATTGAAGGGCCTGAGTTGTGGGCAGATGCAGTTTCTTGGGGGCTCTGGGGAGCCCCTCACTGTGTCCTGTTGAGCAGCCCAACCAATAAACCTGCTTTTCTAAAAGGATGGCATTAAGTTATGTTCTCCGAAGGCAATTACCCAGGAGGAGCCACAGAGGACAGGAGGGAGTGTATATAGGGGAAGGACTGTGGCTATAAACTTATTAAGCCTTTATTCTCTGCCAGGACGAGTTCTAAGCACTTTGGCATGAAATTGCTTATTTAATCTGGTCATACCTCCGTGAGGCACATTCTGTCACCATCATTGTCCCATTTGAAAGAAGAGGAACGAGTGACTGGTCTAAGGTCATGAAGCTGCTAAGCGGCAGAGGCAAGCAGCCTGGCTCCACAGTCTGTGGAAGGGTCCCAGGCTGTAACCTCGTACTTTCTGGATCCGCTTCCCAGCTGCCAGGGCATTCACCCTCCAAACATGCCCAGTCTCAGCCTGAGCTTCCCGCAGGTGTCTCCCTAGAATCAAAGGTCTGGAGAAGGCAGCCTGGGGAGGGGGAATTGGAGGCCCAGCCCCAGAAGCCCAAATGTCAGGGAAAAGGACACCAGCTCATGATGTAGGCAAGTTGTATCCACAAAGCGTATTTCATTCTCCCTGACCCCTGTGATGGGCACCTGTTTTCCTGTCTGGCAGCTTCTCTTCCCCGTGAGCAAGCTCCCCCCTGCCTGCCCCCATGTTGTGAGTTTCCTAGATCAGTAAACTCCAATTATTATGTGATTCTGCCGGCCTCGGACTCACCTGAGGAGCCAGGCACAGTGGTGCACACCTGTAATCCCAGCTACTGGGGAGACTGCGCAGGAAGATTGCAGAGGGCAGCCTGGACAACTCAGCAAGACCTTGCCTCAAAATTAAAAAATAAATAAGGCTGGGGCCGGGCGTGGTGGCGCACGCTTGTAATCCCAGCATTCGGGAGGCTGAGACCGGAGGATCCGGGTTCGCGGCCAGCCTCAGCTACCTAGTGAGGCACTCCGCAACTAAGTGAGACTCGGTTTCAAAATAAAGAATAAAAAAAATTATAGGACTGGGGGTGTAGCTCAGAGGTAGAATGCCCCTGAGTTCAATCCCTAGTACCGCAAAAAAAAAAAAAAAAAAAAAAAAAAATAAGGCTGGGGATGTAATTCAGTGGCAGAGCACCCTGGGGTTTAATTCCTGGTGGTGGTGGGGGGTTGTTTCTCAGGGTTTGACAGGGTATTTGCTTGGTGACATCCTTGCCCAGTTCTATTCTGGCCATTCCTTTGTTAAGAGCGGTCCTGATTCTCTGAACAGTCAGTCTCCTGGGGGGCCCTGTGCCCCATGGCATTCCTTCTTTATTTCCCAGTGCTGCCTGCTCCTCCTGAAGCCCTTTTGGAATGAGACTCCTTTCCACTGGGCGTGGTGGTGCACACTTGTAATCCCAGTACTTGGGAGGCTGAGACAGGAGGATCACAGATTTGCTGCCAAACTTAGCAACTTTGTGAGGCTCTCCAAAACTTAGTGAGACCCTGTTTCCAAATAAAAAAAATAGAGCTGGCAGTGTAACTCAGAGGTAGAATGTTCATGGGTTCAATCTCCAGTGACACACACACACACACACACACACACACACACACACACACATATACACACACATGAAAGACTCCTTTCCTCTAGGGTGAGAGGGGGGAGGCTGGTCACAGGCATTAGAGAAATAATCAACTATCTACCAAGCCAGGCATGGTGGTGCACGCTTGTAATCCTAGCATTTGGGAGGCTGAGACCGGAGGATCCGGGTTCGAGGCCAGCCTCAGCTACCTAGTGAGGCACTCAGAAATTTAGTGAGAGCCGGTTTCAAAATAAAGAAGAAAAAATAGAGCTGGGGATATAGCTCAGAGGTAGAATGCCCCTGAGCTCAATCCTCAGTACTGAAAAAAAAAAAAAAGAATAAAAAATAGGGCTGGAGGTATAGCTTGGAGGTAGAATGCCCCTGGGTTCAATCCCTAGTACTGCAAAAACAAAAACAAAAAAAAACTACTATGTACCAGTAGGAATCACTGGGCATTCCGGGTCCCATAGCCACAAAGCATCTTCCACCAACCAGTCATGAGCTTGCCTATCCATCATTTGCATTATATCCAGGGGTTAGAGTCAGACAATAACATTTAACATTCCAGAGGATACACTTAAATGTTACCTATGAAAGTTCCTCTACAGTTTCAAAGCGATTTACCAGTTCTCTTTTTGATACTGGGGATTGAACTAAAAGGCATTCTACCTCCATGCTATACCCTGAGCCTTGTTTTATTTTTATTTTGAAACAGGGTCTTACTAAGGCTGATGAGAGTCTCATTACTTGTTGAGGCTGCCCTCGAACCAAGATCCTCCGGTCTCAGCTTCCCGAATACTGGGATTTACAGGCCTATGCCTCTGAGTCCAACCCCCAGTACCAAAAGAAAAACAACAACAATAACAAAAACAAAAATAAGAGTGGGACATAGTGGCACAAGCTTGTAATCTCAATACTTGGGGGGCTGAGACAAGAGGATTGCAGGTTCAAGGATAGGCTCAGAAGCCGGGCGTGGTGGCGCACGCTTGTAATCCCAGCACTTGGGAGGCTGAGACCGGAGGATCCGGGTTCATGGCCAGCCTCAGCTACCTAGTGAGGAACTCCACAACTTAGTGAGGCCCTGTTTCAAAATAAAGAATTAAAAAAAAAAAAAAAAAGGATAGGCTCAGCAAGTAGCAAGATTCTCATCAACCTAGCAAGACCCTGTTTCAAAATAAAAATAAAATAGGGCTCGAGGTATAGCTCAGAGGTAGAATGCCCCTGGGTTCAATCCCCAGTGCCACACACATGCACACTAGGGCTGAGAATGTAGCTCAGTGTAGAATGCCTCTAGGTTCAATCTCCAGTACGTCGATGGCAACTAGGACAATGATGAGGACGACTAGGACGAGGACAGCAGCAGCCAGTCTTGGACTAGCGGTGTCCCTCACGTGCTGTATCACCTGGAGCATTTGAACCAACTTGAGATTCTCCTTCCAATCCATTCCCCATGTTACTCCCAGAGATATACGCCAATGGTCTCCAACGTAAAATGCTTTGACTTAAGATTGTTTGACTTTACGATAGTGGGAAAGCCACACACATTCAATAGAAACTGCACTTTGAATTTTGGTCTTTTCCCA
>PVLC010048540.1:0-10726 GCA_004027655.1 Graphiurus murinus
GATCCTCCGGTCTCAGCCTCCCGAATGCTGAGATTACAAGCGTGTGCCACCATGCCCGGCTCTCATTTTTCTTTTTGTGGCACTGAGGATTGAACCCAGGGGCATTCTACCTCTGAGCTATACTCCCAGCCCCATTTTATTTAATTTTTAAATTTTAAAACAGGATCTCAGCCGGGCATGGTGGCGCACGCTTGTAATCCCAGCATTCGGGAGGCTGAGACCGGAGGATCCGGGTTCGCGGCCAGCCTCAGCTACCTAGTGAGGCACTCCGCAACTTAGTGAGACTCGGTTTCAAAATAAAGAATAAAAAATAGGGCTGAGGATATAGCTCGAAGGTAGAATGCCCCTGAGTTCAATCCCCAGTTCTGCAAAAAAAAAAAAAAAAAAAAAAAAAAAAACAGGATCTCTCTCTTGCTAAGTTGCTGAGGCTAGCCACATACCTGTGATCCTTCTATCTCAGCCTTTCAAGTATTAGGATTACAAGCATGTGACACCACATTTGGCTAGTTTCTTTAAAAATTAATATGCAACTAGCTGGGCATGGTGGCACATGATTGTAATCCCAGTACTTGTGAGGCTGAGACAGGAGGATCACAGGTTCAAGGACAGCCTCAGTCACTTAGTGAGACTCTCAGCAACCTAGCAAGACCTTGTTTATGAATGAATAAATAAATAAAATGAGGATGGGGTTATAGCTTGAAGATACAGCACCCTTGGGTTCAATCCCCAGTACCAAATAAAAATAAAATAAAATAGGGCTGGGGTATAGCTTGGTGGTAGAACACCTCTGGGTTCAGTCTCCAGCAACACACACACACACACACACACACACACACACACACACACACACACACAAGTATCACATGACCCAGCAATTTTATTCCTGGATATTTAATTCAGAGAAATGAAGACTTATGTTCATGCAAATATCTGTCCAAGAACGTGCATGGTACCCTTGTCTAGCCTAGCCGTGGAAGTAGAGCGGCAGAGGGGCCTGGAGCCTCTTCCCACCAAGCTGAGCCATCTCCCACCATTAGGCACCCAGCAGTCTCATGGGAGCCCAGCAGTGGCTGCTCTCTTCTGCAGTCACCCTGCTCTGGGGCTTCCTGCTGGTGCTGGGAAAGAAGATGTGTTCTGCTACTCAGGCAGTCAGGGACAGGCTGAGCTGCTCTGCTATGCAACCGATTGTGCCAGCTTCCAAATTCACGTGCTGAAGCCCTCACCTGGTGCTGTGATGTCTGGAGATGGGGCTTCTGGGAGATGATTAGGTCTAGATGAGGTCAGGAGGATGAGATCCTCACGACAGGACTCTGTGCCCTTAGAGAAGAAATACCAGCGCGTCTATTTGCCATGTGAAGGCACAGTGAGAAGGTGGCCCTGTGCAAGCAGGAGAGTCTCAGGACAAACTGCCCCTGCTGGCACCTTCATCTTGAACTTCTAGTCTCCAGAATGGTGAAAAAAAAAATTTTTTTTTTCTGTAAAGTCACCAGTCTATGGTATTGTATTACAGCAGCCTGAGCTAAGATAGATTTTAGTAATGACAGTGGGGTGTTGCTATAATGAGTACCTAAATATGTGGAAGCTAGATAAGGTTAGCCACTTAAGAGTTTTGAAGTGTGCACTAGAAATGAAATAGATGGTAAAGGCCATTCTGGATGGAATGAGGAATATGTTAGGGGATAGTGGAGATAAGTCAATTTTTTTTTTTTTTTTTTTTTTTTTTTTTTTTTTGCGATACTGGGGATTGAAATCAGGGGCATTCTACTGCCGAGATACACCCCCAGCCCTATTTTTTATTCTTTATTTTGAAACAGGGTCTCACTAAGTTGCAGAGGGCCTCACTAAGTAGTTGAGGCTGGCAATGAACCTGGATCTTCCTATCTCAGCCTCCCAAGTACTGGGATTACAAGCGTGCGCCACCATGCCTGGCTAAGTCAATCTTTTTATAAAGTGGCAGAGAACTTGGCTAAACTGTGTTGTAACGTTTTGTGGTGGGTAATAAAATAGAAAGTTTACCTGCAGAGATTTCTAAGCAGAGTGTTGAAGGTACATCATGGTTCATCCTGACTGCTTACAGTAAGCTAAGAAAGGAGAGGGGAAACAAATAGTTGTTAAGCAAAAAGGAAGCAGAACTTGAAGATTTGGAAAATTCTCAGCGTACTCATATTGGAAAAATAAGAATACTTGCTCAGAAGAAAATACTAAAGGATGGCTGAACAACCTTTTTTTTTGCGGTACTGGGGATTGAACTTGGGGGCATTCTACCTCCAAGCTACACCCCCAGCCCTATTTTTTATTCTTTATTTTGAAACAGGGTCTCACTAAGTTTCAGAGGGCCTCACTAAGTAGCTGAGGCTCGTCTCAAACCTGGATCCTCCTGTCTCAGCCTCCCAAATGGTGGGATTACAAGTGTGTGCCACCACATCCGGCTGAACAACCATTTGATGAACAGTTTATAGGATTGCCTAAGTTTGACCTGAAAGGGAATGGGGACAGGGATGAAATGAAAGAAGCCTGTCAGATGTCTTGGGGTTGACAATGGAGCCATTTGGTGAACATACGCTGCTCTCCAAGAAGGGAGAAAACTGACCCTGAAGGCCATTCAGAGATCAGGAGTGCCACCACCTTGGTTTCAATAGGCCGGATGGCCTCCACCTGGAGCCTCAGGGAAGGACAGTAGCCCAATAGAGTTATGAGACACTGCCTCAGGCCACAGGGGCTGCACCTGCAGAACTCAGGGGCAGGGCCGCCCTGTGGAGCCATGGTCTGGAAGGCCGGACTTAGAGCTCGTTAAGTTTTGGGCTTGCTTGGAACCAGTCACATCTCTTTCCTTTCTGATTTTTCCCCTTTTGGAATGGGAATGGCTACCCTCTTTTTATCTCACCATCGTGTTTTAGAAGCACATGCCTAGTTTTTTTGTTTTGTTTTTTTGTGGTACTGGGGATTGAACCCAGGGGCTTTCTACCTCCGAGCTATACCCTCAGTCCTATTTTTTATTCTTTATTTTGAAACAGGGTCTCACTAAGTTGTGGAGTTCCTCACTAAGTAGCTGAGGCTGGCCTCGAACCTGGATCCTCCGGTCTCAGCCTCCCAAATGCTGAGATTACAAGCGTGTGCCACCATGCCTGGCTCCTGGTTTGGTTTTATAAGTCACAGCTTGAGAGGAATTTTATCTCAAGATGAACTGTACCTCAAGTCTCACCGTATCTGATTTAGAGGTTACACAGATAAGACTTTGGATTTCAGGCGTTAGCCTTGAGGCTGAAATGAGTTTAACTTTGGAGCCTGCTAGGATGGAATGCATGCATTTTCTTGCAGGAAGGACAGGAATTTGCCAGGTTGCAGGGGTGGAATGCTGTGGATCGAATTGTGTTCCCCCAATTCACATGCTGAGATCCTAATCCCCAAGGAACAATATTCAGAGATGAGGGCCTTTGGGAAATATTTAGGATTAGATTGCCACAGCTCCTTAATAGCTGGATCTTGAGCAAGGCTCAGTCCACTGGAGTCCTGCAAGGCAGACGATTCCAAAAGAAGGAATGTGTGGCATATCCCACTTTGCATTATTATATTCTGAAAATTTGGGGTGTTTTGGGTTTTGCTTTTATATTAATTATAAAACAAAACTTATTAGAAACATGTGGCCTGACTGAAGTGATCTCTTAGCTGAAAAAGCAGTGCCTCAAGACAACCCATAAGAAATTCATTAACCACATACAAACATTAGTCAGGAAATGGGCTAACAGTCTTATGTTCCCTTTCAGCACACAGGTATAGAAACAATATAAATAAGCCAAAGAGACTTAGGTCTACTCTTTTATCTATGAGTAAAGAAGGCTTTAAGACAGATAGTTTGCCCATTTCCTCCTCTCGTTTCTCTGGAACTTCACCACAGATTAACTAACTCTCTGACTGCCTGAGAAAAAGATAAGGACACTGCTTAAAGAAGCTAAACAATTAGTAAAGATTTAAACTAATGAATAGAGACTCTTCGTCATTAACCTTTAACACTGCTTCGTACTAAAAGAATCTTTATATACGTATTATATTTTGTAACCTTTCCTGTTTTCTTAATCCCATCAAATACCATGGGAAATGGCTTTTCTAGTTAAAGATGTACTTACTCAACCTTTGGAAAAATAAGACTGTAAAAATTTCTGTTCTTATGCCTCACTGCAAAGAGGATAGTATAAAAAACAGCTACTACAAGCAATAAACCGATGCGCTTCAACACTGCATGCGGTGTGAGCGTATTCTCACAACCTCGTCTCAATCCACACTTATCAAGGGACCCGGACCCCACTGCCTGGAGGGCTGGACCTCCTCATTAGATGAAAGTGAAAGCTTCACGATGGGGTTGACCTCTTTGTAAGAAGAAATACATGTGAGCTTGCTCTTTTTCTCCTGGTCATGTGAGGATGCAGTGAGGTGGTGGCTATCTAAAGCCAGGAAGAGTCCTCCCTAGGGCTGACCCAGTTGCTACCTTAACCTTGCATTTCTTTTTTCTCTTTCTTCCTTCCTTCTTTCCTTCCTTTCTCTCCTTTCCTTCCTTCTTTCCTTCCTTCCTTCCTTTTCTTTTTTTCAATTCTTTATTTTGAAACAGGATTTCACTAAGTTGCAGAGGGCCTCACTGAGTAGCTGAGGCTGGCCACAAACCTGGATCCTCTTGTCTCAGCCTCCCAAGTACTGGGATTACAAGTGTGCACCACCACACCCAGCTTGACCTTGCATTTCTAAGCCTCCAGAACTATGCGAATTTTTTTTTTTAATATTTTTTAAAGAATGTGTATGGCTGGGCGTGGTGGCACACGCTTGTAATCCCAGCATTCGGGAGGCTGAGACCGGAGGATCCGGGTTCGCGGCCAGCCTTAGCTACCTAGTGAGGCACTCCGCAACTTAGTGAGACTCGGTTTCAAAATAAAGAATAAAAAATAGGGCTGGGGATATAGCTTGGAGGTAGAATACCCCTGAGTTCAATCGCCAGTACCGCAAAAAAAAAAAAAAAAAGAATGTGTATGGAGCTGGGCATGGTAGCACATGCTTGTAATCCCAGCATTTGGGGGGCTGAGACCGGAGGATCCGGGTTCAGGGCCAGCCTCAGCTACCTAGTGAGGCACTCTGCAACTTAGTGAGACCCTGTTTCAAAATAAAGAATAAAAAATAGGGCTGCAGGTATAGCTCAGAGGTAGAATGCTCCTGAGTTCAATCCCAGTACCGCAAAAAAAAAAAAAAAAAAGAGCTGAGCTGAGGGTGTAGGGGGGTAGGTCAGGGGTAGAATGTGCCTAGTTTCAATCCCAAGCACAGAAAAAAAAAATTAGTTACAAGTTGTAATCTCTACCAGTAAACTTTTCATATTCTACTAAATGAAAATCCACTTATCCATCGACTTTAGGTCTTACAAAACTCCTGAAAGAGTCTGAGACCACCCAGGACTCCTAGACCACTTTTGAGAAACATTTCTCTAGAGTTCTCAGTGTAACACCTGATATAAATGCCCAATAAATGTATAGCTTTGATGTATGATAGAATGTCAAAGTACTCTGCTCAAAACACTACCCAGAGGCTGGGCAGATGCACTTATTGGGGACTCCTTAGGAGAAAATAATGAATACATGCCTCTTGCCTCGCTGGTCCTCACTGGTCCTTCCCACAGTGGCACTAGTTGGTCTGCGTGCCGCAAGGCAATAGTGTATCCTCGAAGAGAAGGGACGATTCTGCCACACACAGGCCTAATAGGTGACACTCAAGCACTTTGAAAAGAAGCTTTATTCCCTTTTTATAGATGAAGATATTGAATGATTGAAATGGCCTTTACGGAGAAGCAGAATGCGGATGAGGTGCCAGAACTCCTGACCCTCTTCCCCATCCACATCTCCAGCGGAGAAATGAATGGCTCCTTTTAGCTACTGTTAACCAGCTTACACTTAGCTTTTCTCTTAGCAGGAGCATAATGGTTTCCCCGTGAATCCAAACCAATGAAACAAAGAATTCTTTCCTTTCTGCAGTGAAAAGTAACCCAGGAGAGCTCACTGCCACAGTTATTATCATAGCCAATAACTAAGCCAGGATGAAAACAAGACCAGACCCTTGTCCCTACAGGGAAAACCACGGCAAGCTTTGAAATCCCTTTGCTTTGATGTAATCAGTGGCCACTAACTCAATCTTGGATGACATCTCAAGAAGAGATGGTTCGGTGTGTTTTTGTTTTTGTGGGTTTTGTTTTGCTTGCTTTATTCTCCCCCCCCCCCCCCCGCAGTACTGGGGATTGAACCCAGGGGCATTCTACCTCCAAGCTACGCCCCCAGCCCTATTTTTTATTCTTTATTTTGAAACAGGGTCTCACTAAATTGTGGAATGCCTCACTAGGTAGCTGAGGCTGGCGGCAAACCTAGATCCTCCAGTCTCAGCCTCCCAAATGCTGGGATTACAAGCGTGCGCCACCATGCCTGGCTTGCTTGCTTTATTCTGCTTATTTTATTTTATTTTTAAGGAAAAGGTTTGCATCTTATTCTGTTGTTTTGTTTTTTTGTTTTTGCCCTTTTTTATTCTTTGTTTCTGAAACAGGGTCTCACTCTGTTGCTGAGAGTCTCACAAAGTTGCTGAGGCTGTCCTTGAACCTGTGATCCTCCTGTCTCAGCCTCCCAAATACAGGAATTACAGGTGTGGGCCACCATGCCAGGCACTTTATTCTGTTTTTCAGAGAAAGGTTTGCATCTTATTCTGGAAGACTCTGGGCAAATCTGAGCAAGGATTTGTGCAATACTTCTGTGGAGGTCTGCCAGGTTTTTATTCCCAACTACAGAGGATAGATGCAACTTTGTTCTCTCTGGGTTTTCCCTGAAGGAACATGGGTACGGTGAGTCACAATAGTCTCTTTACTAGTGGGCTTCTCCCTCAGAGATGTCCTTGTAGATAGGGGCTGTGCCTTAGTCATCACGGGTCCCTATGGCTAGCACACTAAGTCGTGTAGAATTCACTCTTACTTATTTGAGTTAGTGAATCATGTAGTTAGATGTGGAGGCACTGTTAGCAGTTAGATAACAGCTTGTCACTTCAGAATGTTCTAGAATTCTGTGAAAAACATCCTGGGATTCCATAGAGCAGAAAATTCAGTTGTGCGTGGTGTTGCGTTTTCTGGACTTCCTAAATGGTTTTTAGTTAGTATAGTTTGTCAAGCCAAAGGAATCTGGGATCAAAATCAGGTTTTAAAATGCCTCCTTCTCTCCTCCCTTGGGACCTGACTTCAGAAACAAGACGGAGGCTGGTGAGCAATCGAATCAGAAATGATCCGAAAGGACCATCTTGAAACCCAAAAATTGTCTTCAGGGGCTCATGCCAGGCCAGAAGCCAAAGAATTCAGTCCCTGGAGAATCATGAAAATTGCCACATGGGTTCTAGTTCTGTCAGCAGAAAAGTATGGGCATGGGATTACTGTCCTGTGCATTTTCTTTTCTTTCTCCTGAGTTTCGTGAGTGTGTGGCTGCCTTGGATGAGTTCATAGCTAAATCCAATTACAGTACATCTAAGTATATCAACATCAACAACAATAAAAACTGTGTAATAAAACATTTCCAAGCCCCAGCTGGTGGCCTACTTAGGAACGGCAATTACACAGTCCTCGGGTTTGCCATAATGAGATTTGATTTGTGTTTGGGAATCCCTGAAGAATATATGAATACAAGGCTTTAACTATGGCTTTTGTCTGCTACCAGGAGCCGCACAAATCATAGCAACTAGATAAATAGCTCAGGTTGACTTCATTCATTCACTTTTTAAATTTTTTTTACTCATTCAGTCATTACAACTACCATAAAGTATTTACTTATTTATTTATTTATTTATTTTGCAGGACTCATGAAAAAAAAAATTTAAAACATGCACTTAAATATTCTTAGTACATGCCAGGTGCTGTTCTATGTACTTTTCTATATATCACATACTTTCATCTCTTAAGAACCTCCTACTGCATTTATTTTATTGGTACCTGCTAAGAGCTTATAGTCTTTTGAAGGAGTCACTGGAAAAGGTAAACATGGTAGGCACGGTGGTGGAAATATTACAAGGGAGTTATGGGGACCCCAGAGAGAGACATATGTCTCAACTTGCCCCACACCAGGACTGAGGGGATGGTAAGGTACAAGAAATTGTACATGAAGGAAGCAGTAATAATACTACAGCAAGTTTTAACATATATCTACTTTCTTCTAAAGGTGGGCTAAATCTGACTTCTGATTTTTTTTTCTTTTTGTGGTACTGGTGATTGAACCCAGGGGCATTCTATCCCCAAGCTCTACCACCAGCCCTCTTTTATTCTTTATTTTGAAACAGGGTCTCATTAAGTTTCAGAGGACCTCACTAAGTAGCTGAGGCTGGCAGTGAACCCGGATCCTCCGGTCTCAGCTTCCCAAGTACTGGGATTACAAGTGTGCGCCACCACGCCCGGCTCATTTCTAATGTTCTGAGCAACCTGTTGTTTGAATCTGTATGGAGAGCCATGGAAATAAGAATATGTGATAGCTAATTTGAATTATTGGAAAAGAAGTCTGGATCACTTAGGGTAAAATGTTTTGACCAAAATGTGCAGCATGAGCCGGGCGTGGTGGCACACACTTATAATCCCAGCATTTGGGAGGCTGAGACCAGAGGATCCAGGTTCGTGGCCAGCCTCAGCTACCTAGTGAAGCCCTCTGCAACTTAGTGAGACCCTGTTTCAAAATAAACAATAAAAAGTAGGGCTGGGGATATAGCTCGAAGGTAAAATGTCCCTGAGTTCAATCCCCAGTACCGCCAAAAAAAAAAAAAAAAAAAAAAAGAATGTGCAGCATGGCGGCTCACAGTCTGAATTCAGACAACAAATGTGTTTGTTGACTCTACAAAGTTTGTAAAATACTTGAGGCAATGTTAAAAAACTGGGAAATCTCTCTCTCTCTCTCTCTCTCTCTCTCTCTCTCTCTCTCTCACACACACACACACACACACACACACACACTGATGGAATTCTCATTAATCTTAAATTTCTTATTTCTCTTAGGAAAAAAAAAAAAAAGGAATATTTGGTAGCCATGGGCAGTATTTTGACTTAGGCCATGCTCTCCTGCTCTAGGAAGCAGCTGCCTCGTGGGATGTGCTGAGCTGGTTTAGAAAGGAGGAATAGCTGGGATTCTGGGGGAAGGGCATTAGAGACAAAGCAGACGCCATAAGAAAAGGGGATTTGTGTGTATGGTGAACTGCAAGTGGGTCCATGCGGTGAGTGTATAAAATTTGAATACAGAGAAATAAAGATGAAGTTGGAGAGGTCAAATGGGGCCTGACTTTGGCAGTCTTTGCAGATAAATAGGGAACTTGACTTTTGTGACGTAGGTGGTCAGCAGCCATTAGTATTTTAAGCAGGTGAGTCACATGGCCATATTCTTTGTGTGTGTGTGTGTGTGTGTGTGTGTGTGTGTGTGTGTGTGTGTGTGGTACTGGGGACTGAACTCAGGGGCATTCTACCTCCGAGCTATACCCCTAGCCCTATTTTTTATTCTTTATTTTGAAACCGGGTCTCACTAAGTTGCAGAGTGCCTCACTAGGTAGCTGAGACTGGTCGCAAACCCAGATCCTCCGGTCTCAACAGGGCCATATTCTATTCCAGCCGATCACGCAGGTGGCGGGTGGAAGGAGACGCTGAGGCACCCCGCCTGCAGCTAGGAGTCTAGCTGAGAAGCTGCTGTGATTATCTAAGCCAGACAGGGAGATGCTTGGACTCAAGCACCTGTGGCGTAGCATACACAGAGTTCAGAGGCTGGTGATGGGGAGCGAGAGGGTGAGGAAGGAGACAGGGTATCACTCAGGATTCTAGTCACTGGGTGGTGGTGCCATTGATGGCGGGAGAGGGCAGAGGAAGGCAATGTGGAGGGAAGGCAATGCTCATTGCCAGGCTTGTTGAGGTTGGGGGTCTGTGTGGAAGGCCAAGTGGAGATGTCGATAAGCAGTTAGAGGGAACAAAGAATGATGGGAACGACTGATGTAGAGGCAAAGCTTTGGTCGTGATAGGCATATTAGAGGTGGCCAAAACGATGAAGATGCTCAGTCACCAAAGGAGAACATATGGCAAGGGAAGAACAACAAGCCACAGAGGCCCAGGGACTCCGGCCTCCAACGCAACGGTGCAGACTGTACCGACCTCTGGAAACACCTGTGCACTTCACACCAAAGCTCGATTTTACTTTCTTAAATAGGAGATTGAAACCGGGGACCTTCTATCGTTTTAATTTTCTTATTTTTTGAAATAGAGTCTCTAAGTTTCTGAGGCTGGCCTCCAACCTGCAATCCTCCTGTCTCAGTCTCTCAAGTATTGGGATTATAGATGTGCGCCACCATGCCCGGCCAAGGTTTGATTCTTGCCTCTGCAACAGGATGACTCTCTCTATCATTTCCTGACTCATGTTAATTCCCCTTCTTCTAGTCTTTCCTTTTATTCTCTCTACTTCATCATCTTCTCTCCTTAGGGACTTTTTATATTATTATAAAATGCATCACATAGAGCCGGGTGTGGTGGTGCACACTTGTAATCCCAGTACTTGGGAGGCTTAGTGAGGCCCTCTGCAACTTAGTAAGAACCTGTTTCAAAATAAAGAATAAAAAATAGGGCAAGGGGTATAGCTCAGAGGCAGAATGCTCCTGGGTTCAATCCCCAGTACTGAAAAAAAAAAAAAAAAAAAAAAAAAAAAAAAAAAAAAAAAGA
>PVLC010048541.1:0-10730 GCA_004027655.1 Graphiurus murinus
GTACTGGGGATTGAACTCAGGGGCATTCTACCTCCGGGCTACACCCCCAGCCCTATTTTTTATTCTTTATTTTGAAACCGAGTCTCACTAAGTTGCGGAGTGCCTCACTAGGTAGCTGAGGCTGGCTGCGAACCCGGATCCTCCGGTCTCAGCCTCCCGAATGCTGGGATTACAAGCGTGCGCCACCACGCCCGGCTTCTAGTCCTATTTTTTATTCTTTATTTTGAAACAGGGTCTCACTAAGCTGCGGAGGGCCTCACTAAGAAGCTGAGGCTGACTGCGAACCTGGATCCTCCAGTCTCAGCCTCCCAAGTACTGGGATTACAACCGTGTACCACCACTCCCGGCTCCTTTTTTAATTTTATTTTGAGACAGGGTATCACTAAATTAACCCAGCTGGCCTCAAACTTAAAATCCTCCTGCTTCAGTCTCCCAAGTAGCTGGGATTATAGACATGGGCCTCCACACCTGGCCCAATTTTAATTTCGATCCTTATTTTTCTCTTTTGACCTTTTAACTCTAAGAAATAATGTCATCAATAACAAAATTCAAAGAGCATCAATAAAACTTCCTATTTTCAATCCCAGTGCTGAAAAAAAAAAAAAATAGCCCAAGCTGAGCATGATAGAAATCAGGTATGGCGGTACATACCTGTAATCCCAGTACTTGGGAAGCTGAGATGGGAGAATCACAAGTTTGAGGACAGCCTCAGCAAGTAGTGAGACTCTCATCAATCTAGTGAAACCTGTTTCAAAATAAAAATAAAGTAGGGAGCCGGGCATGATGGCCCATGCTTGTAATCCCAGTACTTGGGAGGCTGAGACAGGAGGATCGCAGGTTCGCGGCCAGCCTCAGCTACTTAGTGAGGCCCCCTGCAACTTAGTGAGACCCTGTTTCAAAATAAAGAATAAAAAATAGGGCTGGGGGTGTAGCTCAGAGGTAGAATGTCCCTGGATTCAATCCCCAGTGCCACCACAATAAATAAATAAAATAAAAGGGCTGACAGTGTAGCTCGGAAGTAGAATGCCCCTAGGTTCAATCTCCAGAACCACACACACACACACACACACAAAAATAGCCCATATCTGTCTTTCACGTTTCATTATCTCACTGTCACAGAGTTAATCACCACACTCTATAGAGCTGGCTCAGGGTAAACTGATAAAGTAGGTTAGTTTGTTTTGTACACACTTCATTTATCTGCTGGTCTCCCCACCCCACGTGCCCAGTGCCAAACACAGTCCAGGGACAGCTGAAG
The DNA here is from genome assembly GCA_004027655.1 of Graphiurus murinus. Lineage (NCBI taxonomy): Eukaryota > Metazoa > Chordata > Mammalia > Rodentia > Gliridae > Graphiurus > Graphiurus murinus. The sequence goes on from PVLC010048541.1 coordinate 1,259, forward strand.
TCCTCTCTGTCAAGGTCCACTGAATCTGCTTTCCCCATCCAATGTCCAATGATCTGGAAAATTACCTATCCCGTTGGCCAGTAAACACAGAAAAAAATGTTCAACTTCACTCATAAGCAAATAAGTCAAAACATCTAAAGGGAGATAATGACCAGGGTCACTGAGAGTGCAAAGCAGTGAATACCCCTGCCCTCCTGGTGAGGATGTAAGCAGGTGCAAATTTCCTGGAAGGCAATTGGTACATATACATGTACGTTCGTTCTCTCTCTCTCTCTCTCTCACTCTCTCTCTCTCTCTCTCTCTCTCTCTCTCTCTCACACACACACACACACACACACACACACACACACACACGAAAATAACGCCTTTAAGTTATTCCTTTTTTTTTTTTTTCGGTAATGGGGATTGAACCCAGAGGCATTCTACCTCTAAGCTATACCCCTAGCCCTATTTTTTATTCTTTATTTTGAAACAGAATCAAACAGGATCAGTTTTAAGTTCTAAAACTGACATATGCTCACTAAGGAAATGTGTAGTACAAAGAAAAAACTGTTAACATAAATGTTTAACATTTTGGAGCAAGACTTATGCATGTTAACTATCTATTCATATATGCTATATGTACATACATAAATAAGTACCTTCAACCAGCCAAGGTGGTGTACGCTTGTAATCCCAGCATTTGGAAGGCTGAGACTGGAGGATCCGGGTTCGCGGCCAGCCTCAGCTACCTAGTGAGGCACTCCACAATTTAGTGAGACCCTGTTTCAAAATAAAGAATAAAAAATAGGGCTGAGGGTATAGTTCAGAGGTAGAATGCCCCTGAGTTCAATCCCCAGTACTGCAAAAAAATAAAATAAATAAGTACCTTCAATTTATATGGGTATTCTTTACACATGTTTTTGTGTTTAGTTTTGTTTTTTGTTTGTTTGTTTGTTTGTTTGTTTTGTTGTTTGTGCAGTACTGGGGATTGAACCCAGGGGCATTCTACCCCCAAACTACACTCCCAGCCCTATTTCTGATTCTTTATTTTGAAACAGGGTCTCACTAAGTTGTGGAAGGCCTCACTAAGTAGCTGAGGCTGGCTGTGAACCTGCAATCTTCCTGTCTCAGCCTCCCAAATGCTGGGATTACAAGCATGCACCACCACGCCTGGCTACACATGTTTATATGCGTATTTTTTTATACACATTTAGAGTCAGGCTGCTGGGTTCAATTCCAGGATCTACTACTTCTAGCTCTACTGACCTTGGGAAAATTACTTAAATTTTCTGGCTCAAAAATGAGAATACTCATAATTAGCTCATAAAGTTGTTATGGGAATTGAATGAAGCATTATCTGTAAAGTGCTTAGAATTATACTTGGCACAAAGTGAGTAGTCCTGGAGCCGGGCGTGGTGGCACATGCTTGTAATCCCAGTACTTGGGAGGCTGAGACTGGAGGATCACAGGTTTGCCAGCCTCAGCTACTTAGTGAGGTCTTCCAATTTAGTGAGACCCTGTTTCAAAATAAAGAATAAAAAATTGGGCTGAGGGTGTATCTTGGAGGTAGAATGCCCCTGGGTTCAACTCCCAGTTCCACAAAAAAATGAGTAATCCCAGTATTTGGGAGGCTGAGACAGAAGGATCACAGGTTTGAGGACAGTCTCAGCAAGTAGTGAGGCACTCATCAACCCACTGAGACCCTGTTTCCAAATAGGAAACAAAATCAGACTAGGGGTGTAGCACCACGGTAGAATGCCTCTGGGTTCAATCCCCAGTACCACAATATAGAAAATTAATTAATTAATAATTAAATCCATAAAGTTGCCAGGCATGGTGGCACATGCTTGTAATCCCAGTACTTGTGAGGCTGAGATAGGAGGATCGCAGGTTCATGGCCAGCCTCAGCTACTTTGTGAGGTCCTCTACAACTTAATGAGACCCTGTTTCAAAATAAAGAAAAAAAAATAGAGCCAGGCGTGGTGGCGCACGCTTGTAATCCCAATATATGGGAGGCTGAGACTGGAGGATCCAGTTCGAGGCCAGCCTCAGCTACCTAGTGAGGCACTCCGCAACTTAGTGAGACTCGGTTTCAAAATAAAGAATAAAAAATAGGGCTGGGGGTATAGCTCGGAGGTAGAATGCCCCTGAGTTCAATCCCCAGTACCGCCAAAAAAAAAAAGAATAAAAAATAGGGCTGGGAAGCCGGGCGTGGTGGTGCAGGCTTGTAATCCCAGCATTTGGGAGGCTGATAAATAAATAAATAAATAAATAAATAAAGAAAGAAAGAAAGAAAGAAAGAAAGAAAGAAAGAAAGAAAGAAAGAATTAAATAAATCCATAAAGTTGCCAAGCGTGGTGGCGCACACTTGTAATCCCAGTACTTGGGAGGCTGAGACTGGAGGATCCAGGTTCACGGCCAGACTCAGCTACTTAGTGAGACCCTGTTTCAAAAAATGAATTAAAAAAAAATGGGGCTGGGGATGTAGCTCGGAGGTAGAATGCCCTTGGGTTCCATCCCTAGCACCGCAAATAATAATAATAATAATAATAATAATAATAATAATAATAATTTAGCAAGACTGCTTCAAAATAAAAAAGAAGCTGGACCTGGTGGTTCACACTTGTAATCCCAGTACTTGAGAGGCTGAGACAGGAGGATCACAGATTCAAAGCCAGCCTCAGCAACTTAGTAAGGCCCTCTGCAATTTAGTGAGACCCTGTTATAAAATAAAGAATTAAAAATAGGGCTGGAAGCTGGGCGTGCAGGCGCACACTTGTAATCCCAGCATTTGGGTGGCTGAGACCGGAGGATCTGGGTTCACGGTCAGCCTCAGCTACCTAGTGAGGCATTCCGCAACTTAGTGAGATCCTGTTTCAAAAAAATAAAGAATAAAAAATAGGGCTGGGGATGTGGCTCAGAGGTAGAATGCCCCTGAGTTCAATCCCCAGTACCACAAAATAAATAAATAATACAAAGGTCTGGGTGTGTAGCTCAGCAGTAAAATGCCCCTGGGTTCAATCCCCAGTACCAAAACAAACAAACAACAACAACAACAACAAAATATATACACACACACACACACACACACACACACACACACACACACGGACTGAGGCTGCAGTTCAGGGGTAGAGTGCTTGCCTAGCATGTGTGAAGCCTTGTGTTCAATCCAAAGCATAAGAAGGAAGGAAGGAGAGAGGGAGGGAGAAAAGAAGGAAGGATACTGGAGAGCAGTATGCTAAAATATTTAGGGTTATGCTTGGGAGATAGAATTATGTGATTGATTTTTCCATAATTTAAAAATGTTTATAATTGTTTGGGGGGAAACTTTAAAAACATTTTTTCATTATAGATCTAGTGAGCCACTATTGAGTTTTTCACACATATTTTGTTTCAAAAGCCACTCTTAGGAGGTACCCAATGTCCAACCATTTGAGACATTAACATAAAAGGATGATTCTTGGTTTATAATTTAAGTGACCACATAAAAGTACTTTTTTTTTTTTTTTTCGGTACTGGAGATTGAACCCAGGGGCATTCTACCTCCGAGCTACACCCCTAGTCCTATTTTTTATTCTTTATTTTGAAACAGGGTCTCACTAAGTTGTGGAGGGCCTCACTAAGTAGCTGAAGCTGGCCATGAACTTGGATCCTCCAGTCTCAGCCTCCCAAGTACTGGGATTATAAACATGTGCCACCATGCCCAGCTAAAAGTACATATCTTAATAAAATACTTTAAAATTAATAATTTACTAGAAAATTACATTTCATCTCTAATTTATAGCATGAACTGTCGTAATAAAAGTATAGCTTGTGTATACTATAAAACACCACCAATAGCAATCACATTAAAACTTCAAATACGTATATTGAGTATATTGTAAAATAGAATGTATGATCATTTGCCAGAATATACAAAGAGTACTAAGTCAGAAACTTCCATAGGAGACTATTCAAGTAAACATCCAAAAACACCCAGCTCCCCAACAAACATTTAAATCATTAACTTTCTTTGAACCAAAAGTGCTTTAAAATGATACAAGATAGCCGGGTGTGGTGCCCAGGCTTGTAATCTTAGTACTTGGGAGGCTGAGATAGGAGGATCATAGGTTCGAGGACAGCCTCAGCAAGTAGTGAGACTCTCATCAACCTAGGGAAACCCTGTTTCCAAATAAGAAATAAAATCAGGCTGGAGGTGTAGCTCAAAGGTAGAATGCCTCTGGGTTCAATCCCCAGTACCACACACACACACAAAAAAAAGATACAATATTAATTTCATAGGCAATGTGGATAAAAGTATGAGGTTAATACCTTAAATAAAAACTTGAAACAATGCTATGAAACAGGAAAGCATTATCCACTGTCTTACCGAAGAGAGTTCATCACATCCCAGTAACGTGTAGTAATCTTCACTGTCCTCCAACCTGTAATTCAGTATCGCATCCATTTAGATCACAAAATCAGCTTCTCTTCTCTCAGAAACAAGAGAAACAATGCGCTCCAAAGTAACAGGTAAAACCTCTTTAAATCTGAATGACTGTGAAGCTAGCTCTAAGACTGGTCACAGCGAATACACCAGACCTCAATCTAGACCTTTGTAAACACTATCTCTCATTGGCGGTTCACTGAGCAGACAAGAATAGACCACGTGCCTAACTGTGCAGGGCTGTCTGGGATCTGTAGTTTGAGTTTATGAACCAGTGCAGATGAACTATTCATCCTATGGGCTAAGAAAGAAAGTATGCTTTTTACAAACTCCCCAAATTAGTCATCTAATTCAGATGATAACTCAGAGAGCTGGTTTCAAGGACTTAGGTTGGTTTTGTTTTGTTGCACGTTGTTGTGGCTATTATTGCCAATTAGCTAGCTCATCCTTTGAAGCTAACAGTGTACGGAGGAGTGGACGAAGAGACTTGAAATAGGAGCGGGGGTGTAGCTCTGTGGTAGAGGGCTTATGTGTGGTTGGGTCCCCAGAACCACACATGTCCACACACAAAAGCACACACATGGTTTCACACACCTGTTATCTCAATATTTGGGAGACTGAGACAAGAGGATCCTAGGCTCCAGGCCAGCCTCAACAACTTAGCGAGACCCTCAGCTATTTAGAGACCCTGTCTCCAAAAGGGGGGGGGGGAGGCTGAGAGTGTAGCTCGAAGGTAGAATGCCCCTGGGTTCAATCCCTAGTACCCCTCTTACCCCCCCAAAATAATGAAATGAATCCTCCAGTTGCTCCAGTTGCTTACTGGAATCATGGTGCGATGAAACAACCCTGAACTCTGCTCCACATTCCTGAATAGGACTTAACCTTAATCACCAGACCTCGTATCTCATTAATATAATTAAGAACATAAAATCCAGATGAAACCTTAGCAGACCACACAATGACATACTAAATCATGTGGTTTTGAGAAAAATTTAATAGGAATTCATAGAAGCACTCACAAAATACATGGAGAAAAGGAAAAATGGGCAAAACGAATAAGCTGTCATAGAGATGGAAATACCCACTTTATGTATGTTCAGGTAAAAGTGAGGAAACGAACCTTAAGGCAGATGTGTTTGAGATTCTTAAAAAAAATTTTTTTCGTGTGTGTGCAGGCGCACCCGCGTGTTGCTGGGAATTAAACCCAGGGGTGCTCTACTTTTTAGCTACACACCCAGCCCTATTTAATTTATTATTTTTTAAGCAGGGTCTCATGGAGTCGCTGAGGGCATCGCTAAGTTGCTGAGACTGATCTCCAACCTGGGATCCTCCAGTCTCAGCCTCCCATGTACTGGGATTACAGGCGGGTGCCCAGTTAGTTGAAAGCTCTTTTTAACTCAAGGCGCGGAAAATCCGAGCGCCAGCCTCAGGATTTTGAGGGGCAGGAAAACTGTCTGGGTTCTCCCGTGCGGTAAGCGTGGCTGCCACGGACTACAACTCCCACAAGGCACAGCGCGACGACGCTAGGGGCGGGACGAGACGGGATGTGTCGTCACTTCCGGTCACCGCCCCTCGGTTATGCTGTTTTCACGTGGAATTCCTAGTTGGAAATGAGAAGGGAAAAACAACTAAAACTCAGCTAGAACGGAAAAGAGAAAGGCCAGGAGACGTGAGGCTACAGTCCCCAGAAGCTCGGAGCGAGGACGGGGTACCAGGCAGTCCAGGGGCGGGCTTCGCGGCCCGGAGTCCGCTCCAACGCTCCCTTCGCCATCCTCTCAGTCTTCCAGGTTCGTTCTGTTGTGAAAAACGAAGTTGGCGCCTTTCCTTTGCGGTTCTTCCAAAAATTGAGCGTCCAAGGCGCACGTTTCAAGTTCCAGAAACTGTGCCGGCAGCCATTTGTTGTTTTCCCAAAGCGAGTGCACACAAACACAGACGCCCTCTCCCCACTCTCTGCTCAGCCTGTAATGTGGACAGGAATTATGCTCTCTGATAGAAGGGCCTGGATTGTTCCCTCCTCTAAGGCCTGCTCCTCGGACGTTCCAGTTTAAGATCAGTAGAAAGCCGGCTGTGGTGGTGGGCATGTCTGTAATGCCAGTACTTGGAAGGCTGAAACATGAGGATCGCAGGTTCGAGGCTAGCCTCAGCAACTTAGTGAGACCTGTTTCAAAATAAAAACAAGGGTTGGGAATGTAGCTCAGAGGTAGAATGCCGTGAGACCCTGTTCAAAATAAAGAATAAAACATGGGGCTAGGGGCGTAGCTCAGAGGTAAAATGCCCCTGGACTCAATCCCCAGTATGTAAAAATAAATAAATAAACAAATAAATAAATAAAAATAGGAATGGGTGTGTAGCTCGGAGGAAATGTCCCTGGGTTCAACCTCAGTACCGGGGTAAAAAAAAAAGTCATACATAAAAAATGATTTAGTAATGATTCTTCCAAAGCTGTTGAAATATTGTGAATATTTGGGGTTTGCTTTTTTTTTTTTTTTTTTTTTTTTGTGGTCTCAGCCTCCCCAAGTACTGGGATTACAAGTGTGTGCCACCACACCTGCTTAATTTCTTATTTCTTAATTTCTCTCTTTTCTTATTTCTTAATTTTGGCTTGGTAATGCTGAACTTCCACATTAGTAATCCTATTTGGTTTGGTTTGGTTTGGTACTGGAGGTTGAACCCAGAGGCGTTCTACCTCCAAGCTACATGGCCAGTCCTTTTTCTTTTTTATTTTGAAATAGAGTCTTGCTAAGTTGCTGAGAGGCTCGCTAAATTCTTGAAGCTGGTCTTGAACCTGCAACCCTCCTGTCTGAGCCTCCAGGGTACTAAGAATACAGGTGTGCACCACCACGCCCAGATTCCATTTGGGGTTCATCTGTTGGGCCTACCTGTTGTAGAGGAACTCAGGCCAATCAATGGCCCCCTACAAATTTCAAAACACCATTTTAGAGTCTCTACTAATATGACAATGGTAAAGGTAGGATTTGAACCCTGTTGGGTGTGGCTCCCAAGACCACAGAGGAGAGAATGTATAAAACACTACATCAAATTATGTGGCAAGAATTTTGGCATAGAACATGCAACACAAGGTGTTAGGTTAGGTGTGTGGTTAATATGTCCTTTATTAGTAGAGGAAATTTCACAAAATTATTTCTTTGGGTCTTCTACTACTATAACAGGCTTATTTGAAAGAGAATAATTTTTCTAAAAATTCACATGAGTATATATAGAAAACAAGCACTTACAGCCAGACACGGTGGCACACGCCTGTAATCCTAATACTTGAGAGGCTGAGATGGGAGAACTTCAGATTGAGGACAGCCTCCACAAGTAGTGAGACTCTCATCAACTTAGGAAGACCCTGCTTCAAAATGAAAATAAAGAGCAGGACATGGTGGCACACACTTGTAATCCCAGTACTTGGGAGGCTGAAACAGGAGGATCCAAGTTTGTGGGCAGTCTCAGCTACTTAGTGAGGTTCTCTGCAACTTAATGAGACCCTGTTTCAAAATAAAGAATAAAAAAATAGGACTGGGGGTATAGCCCAGAGGTAGAATGTCCCTGGATTCAATCCCACTACAGCAAATAAATAAAAAAATAAAAATAAAATAGGGCTGGGGGTGTAGCTTGGAGGTAGAATGCCCCTGGGTTCAATCCCCAACACCGAAAGGAAAGAAAAAAAGGAGGGAGGGAGGGAAGAAGGAAAGAAAGAAAGGCACTTAAATATCTCCCTGAAGCTAGGTGTGGTGGCACACACACCTGTAATCCCAGTACTTGGGAGGCTGACACAAGAGAATCGCAAGTTTGAAACCAGCTTCAGCATGTATCCAGACTCTCAGCAACTTAGCAAGACCTTGTTTCAAAACAAAAAAAAGGGGCTGGATATAGTTCAAAGGTAGAATGTCCCTGGGTTCATTCTCCAGTAACTAACACACACAAATGGGCAGAGGCACTATAGTGCTTTTTGAGTTTTTTCCCAACCACCACTTGGCTCCACTATATTTAGTTCTATAAAGATTTTTTTTTTTGGTTGGTGCTGGGATTGAACCCAGAACCTCTCGCATGTTAACACATAGGGTACTAGGGAGCAATAACCCGTCCCCTCTTTCAAATATTTTAGCTCTTACAGGATACTTGGGCTTGGACACAGTCACCAGCATTACCTCATGATCACCACTAGAGGGACTAGAACCAAAGGAATCACAGGGCTTCTGACTACTTGATTCCTGTTCAGCACTCTATTAAAATTTTTTCTTTGAAACATATTTATTACTTCATACATTTAAAAATCCAAACCCAACTCAAAGATAGAAAATTAAAGTTTCCTACTGACCCTTACTTCCAATTCCTATTCACACAATAGCCACTGCTTTTGTCTTTCCAGATAGAAGCAATTTATATGCAAACATATCTATTCTTTTACTTAAACCTATGTCTTGTCTGCCAACTACCACTCTGACTTCATCTCCTACCACTCTCTGTCTGCTATACAGACTGTATCTCAAATCTTCAAATCTTGCCCAGCTTATTCCAGCCTCAGGACCTTTGCACTCACTGCATTGTCTTCCTGGACCACCCTGTTCTCCCAGGTCTCCCTCACACAGGGGTCATTGCTTATGTCCTTCCTCAGAGAGGCCTTTCATGATACCTGTCAGGTAACTGTTCTCCAGTCTAAATCACACACCATCAGTATGTATGAGATTACCTTGTCTGTTTATGTTCTTGTCTATTTATCTGCTACCAAAACGTAGCCTTCATGAGAACAGGAGCCTTGGCTTCCTTGTTGATTCCATATCCCTACAGTCTAGAGCACTAATAGGAAATCAGAAATATTTGTCAATTGAAAAAGTGAATTAAGCCGGGCGTGGTGGTGCACGCTTGTAATCCCAGCATTCGGGAGGCTGAGACAGGAGGATCTGGGTTCGCGGCCAGCCTCAGCTACCTAGTGAGGCACTCCGCAACTTAGTGAGACCCGGTTTCAAAAAATAAAGAATAACAGAGCCGGGCGTGGTGGCGCACGCTTGTAATCCCAGCATTCGGGAGGCTGAGACCAGAGGATCCGGGTTCGCG
>PVLC010048542.1:0-10728 GCA_004027655.1 Graphiurus murinus
GGGAGGGAGGGAGGGAGGGAGGGAGGGGAGGGGAGGGAAGGGAAGGGAAGGAGAGAAAGAATGAAGTTAGTTAATGAGACTGCTTGCTAAAGTTGTACAAGGGAAATATTTTTTTCTAAGTTACAGAATTTCTATGCTAATTATGGCACGCTCCTTGGAAGACCTAGTCATATAAAAATAGTGTTGCCTCTTTCCAAAGTCTTGCTATTCTGATGCTGTAATTGAGAAGAAAAACTTGGCTTGATGGACAGTTTCTTCTTAAGTAAGTAATGAATGTAACTGAGTTTAGTGGTACAGATATCAACAGATCACTATTTATAGTAGTCTCAAATCACAATTTATTGACTTCTAAATGCCCCCAAATGTAATTCCCTCCAAGTTATTATTTTTTAAAATAACATCAAGATATTCTTAACAACAAACAGAAAAATGTCTCTCAAACCCAAATGCAAAATGAAATCAGATAGCCCAGGGAAGATGTTACAAAAGTAAAAGGTCGGATTTCCTTTCTAAAAGTTTTTATTTTGTTTGCGTGGAAAAGATTACCTCTCTGAAGTCCAGCTACTGGGCAATATAAGTCTCTTCCACAACTTATACACTATCATTTTTACCTGTTCGAGTCTGAGGTATAAAATACCTGGTCAGCATGTCATGATCTGAGAGTCACTCATTTTAGGAGTGTCAGAATTGCCATTATGACACTTTCCAGTATGTCACAATATTCAAATATGAATATATGCTGATTAAGATCTATGAGATCCTACATAGAACTTGATTTAACAATATAAAAGTAGGAAATTCAGAACCATCAGGGGCTTAGGGGTCTCTCAAGTTCAGCCCCTCTAGTGAGCCCACTTAAACAAGCTTTCTCACAGTCATCTTTCCCTAAAGTCAGTCTGTTGCTGCCCTGGAGATTACAAGCCTCCTGTTTCCAGACACAATCACTGGCATGTCTTGAATTCAGAGTAAAGGTCTAATTTTCGACAACCATATGGGGTAAGTTTCCTTTGGGACCTAGAAACCAGCAATTATTACTACCAAGTAATGAGTCTCAAGTGCATAGCTGAATGCTTATTAATTTTATGCAATTAAATAGAGATTTCACACTCAAAAATTAGTCTAGATGGCTTCCAGTTTTGCTGATTTCAGAATCCTTGCTCCATCACTCCACTTTCATAACCATGCCTGCACTGTGGGAAAAACTTTGCTGTGAACTTCTTTTAAAAATATGCAAGCCAGGCATGGTGGCACACACTTGGAATCTCAGTACTTGGGAGGCTGAGACAGGAGGATAAGCAGGTTCACAGACAGCCTTGGCAATTTAGGGAGGCTCTCAGCAACCTAGTGAGACCTTGTTTCCAAATAAGATATAAAATTGGGCTGGGAGTGTAGTTTGGAGGTAGAATGCCTCTGGGTTCAATCTCCAGTACTAAAAAAAGAAAATAATAATAATATAATAGTAATAATAATAATAATGTTATAAAACACATGCTACATAGAACTCTATCAGGAACTCAACAGAATTGAGCCAAGGGCTAATTATTAGTGAAACTAATAGATGAAGCAGAGAAGTGAGATAGTGAAATCACAATGAAAAGAATTGTGAATGACGAGCCGGGCGTGGTGGCGCACGCTTGTAATCCCAGCATTCGGGAGGCTGAGACCGGAGGATCCGGGTTCGAGGACAGCCTCAGCTACTTAGTGAGGCACTCCACAACTTAGTGAGACCCGGTTTCAAAATAAAGAATAAAAAATAGGGCTGGGGGTATAGCTCGGAGGTAGAACGCCCCTGAGTTCAATCCCTAGTACCGCAAAAAAAAAAAAAAAAGAATTGTGAATGACGAATGGAGATTTACAAGATGAAATTAAATACTATGAAGATTTTTAAGTTGAAAAAAATGTTTAATATATCTTTTCAAGAAACAATCAAGTCATTATGACCTCTTAGAACTGTAGTTGTTTAGAAATGGTGAAAAGAGGACTTAGAGATAGAAAAAAAAATTCAACCCTTCTTCTTTCCCAGCCCATTCCCCATCCCCATCCCAAGTTGTTATTGTTATCCTGGCCTCAGGCCTGCTGGTAAGCTTCTTTCAGGCTTAAGTAGCTTTGCTCATGGAAACTCACAAACTTCCTCTGGCCTACTTCAGTTTAAACAGCCATTGCTTGATTCATTCAAGGAACATATATTTCGTATCTCCTTAGTGCTAGACACTGGGCATCAGATCTCCTTTTATTAAGATGAAAATCTGACATCTTTTATCCACTGTATGGGTTCTACCTCCAAGATTTGCAGAGAACACAGCTGTGTTGCAAAACTTTATTTCAAAATATTCAGTTAGTTCCCCACAGTTCCATCCCTAGTACCTAACTCCCCTATTATTCTCTTTCTCACAGCCTCCACCATACCCAAGTGTTTTATCCTGAAAGAATCCAAATTTTTGCAGCCAGAAGTTTCAGTGACAATGCTCAAAGCTGAGTTCTGAAGTAACACAGTCTAGCTCCAGGCTATACTCATAACTGGTTCATTCTAGTACTTCTCAACATATGGGAGTTTCCTTTATCCCTCTACCTAGCATTCTACCAATTTCCTCTACCCCAGCTTTTTCATTGGACTCCTACTCATCCTGCTACTCATCCTGCAAGATCAAGGAAGAGATTGCGGTCTTCTTCAACCACCACAAGCAAAGGAGATTCTTTGGCCACCCCAGAGGACAAGGTTTGTACCCGTCTTCAGTACAGTGTGCTGAATCCTGGGGAGGTAACAATTTCCTGTAACTATCTAACAGAAAATACCTACTTTCTGAAACTCTGTATGAATGGTAAGATTGCTGTTTTATGTTAAGATATGCACATAAAGAACTTATGAAGATTAAGGTTTAAATGGGGCTGGATCAGCTGGGTGTGTTGGCACACGCTTGTAATCCCAGCATTTGGGAGGCTGAGACCAGAGGATCCGGGTTCGCGGCCAGCCTCAGCTACCTAGTGAGGCCCTCCGCAACTTAGTGAGACCCTGTTTCAAAATAAAGAATAAAAAATAGGGCTGGGGGTATAGCTTGGAGGTAGAATGCCCCTGAGTTCAATCCCCAGTACCGCAAAAAGAAATAAAATAAAATAAAAAATAAATAAATGGGGCCAGATCACACCTGGAAAGTGGTCCCTTCTGGCTTTCATCACTTAAAGTCTGCCACTAAACAAGGGAGCCCCCTGGTAAGCTAGGTAAGCTACAGACATAAATTTTTTCTTTTTTTTTTTTTTTTTTTTCCTTTTTTTGTGGTACTAGAGCTCGAACCCAGGGACAACTGACCTCTGAGCCACACCCCCACCCCTTTTTATTTTTGGTTTTGAAACAGAGTCTCGATAGGCTGCTGACACTGGCCTTGAACCTGCAATCCCCCTGTCTCAGCCTCCCAAGTACTGGGATCGCAGGCATATGCCATCACATCCAGCCAGACATAAATCTTAACCAAAGCAGGGCAGAGATATCTGAGATGAAACTCTTATGCAAGGAACACTAAAATGGGTATTCACTCAGAAAAAAACAATCCAAAAAGAAGCTAGGAAATGAGAAACCCAAAGTACCAAAGTTTGGTGCATCTTTTCAGGATAGTCTGTAGTTACAACCAATGCAGACTAAGTTAGTTCTGGCAATAGGCTCTGTATTGTGGTAGAACCAGAAATCTTAAGTTGTAAATCAGATTGTTTTTATATTTCTTATAGTCCTTTGTTTCCTCCTTGGACAACAAATAAAGTTCTGGTTGTCCTAATTTTGCTACACTGAACTTGAAAACAAGGGTGTTCATCCACTCTTGGACTTAAAGATTTGAATAATAGCTGGGCATGGTGGCACATGCCTATAATCTCAGTACTTGGGAGACTGATAATGTCAGTATTTGGGAGAGTGAGACAGGAGGATCACAGGTTCAAAGCCAGCCTCAGCAACTTAGGAGGACTCTCAACAATTCAGCAAGACCATTTCCAAATGAAAAATAAAAACTAGGGACAGTGGCACATACCTATAATCCCAGTACTTAGGAATCTGAGACAGGAGGACTGCGGGTTCAAGGTCAATCTCAGCAATTTAAGGAGACCCTGTTTCAAAATTAAAAAAAAAAAAAAAAAATAGAGCCAGGGGTGTAGCTCAGAGGTAGAATGCCCTTGGGTTTAATCTCTCAATCTCCAGCACTACAAAGAAAAAAAAAAAAAAAAAAAGAATTATCAGGCCACTACTACTGAGGGCAGTTTGAGGGTAAAAATGCTAATCCAAGTGAACTATTCCTCCAAAGGAAAGTAAAATTTAGAGGACAATAAGGGCTCTGGAATACAGTCACTCTTCCCCATCTGAAAAATTCTCTTTTTAATACAATCTCTTAGAGGTAGTGATTTTGTTTTATTAAATGACAGTCTTCTAAAATTTTCCTTACTAAATTGTGAGCATTTTGAAGGACTCTCATCTTTGTCACTGTTGTGTATGCATGTAAGTGGAACAATATTAACTCAAATGTTTGTTGGTGGAATGAATGAAGTAATGCATGTGCTCTGAGTTTTAAGGTGCCTTAAAAACCACTCAACCGAGGCTGAGACAAGAGGATCCGGGTTCGCGGCCAGCCTCAGCTACCTAGTAAGGCACTCCGCAACTTAGTGAGACCCTGTTTCAAAATAAAGAATAAAAAATAGGGCTGGGGGTGTAGCTCGGAGGTAAAATGCCCCTGGGTTCAATCCCCAGTACCGCAAACAAAACAAAACAAAACACTCAACCCAACACTTTTCCCACTAGTGTACAATTGTCCATGTAAGGCTTTCATAGGTCATCAAAACATTCATTCAACAGCTATCAATGAAATACCTACATCAGTTAAGATGCTGTGTTTTCAAAAACAGAAAAAAAAAAAAAAAAAAAAAAAAAAACCTAGATCAGTCACTGAAACAACAAATGTTTCTCAAGGGACTCCTGTGTACCAGGCACTGTAGTAGGCCCTACAGATAATACAGTGAATAAGAATCCACTAAGCTCCCTAGAGAATTCACAGATTAAGCAGATAGGAAGTATATATATTAGTTTAAAACAGAAAATGTTAAGTCTTTTCAAAGATATAGATATGGGGTATAAGGAGTCAGTAGTCAAAAAGAGAAATTAGGGTTTATGAGAACTTATGGAACATTGCCATTCAGATACAGGAATTATTATTTGTGGCTTAATCTGACCATCAAGGAATGAAGATGACTAGCTGAAGCAGTTAATGGTCATAGCTTTCAAAGTTTTCATGAAAATCAATATTCTATCTTCGTATCTTCAACAAGTGACATTAACATTAACACTGGATTTTAAAAAGCAAGAATACAGATCAATTCCCTTTTAATGAAAACTATAACTGAAACTGAGTTCTAAATTACAGTTGTTTTAGACGGGCATGGTGGCACATGCTTGTAATCCCAGCATTTGGGAGGCTGGACCAGAGGATCCGGGTTCGCAGCCAGCCTCAGCTTCTTAGTGAGGCACTCCGCAACTTAGTGAGACCCTGTTTCAAAATAAAGAATTAAAAAAAAAAAAAAAAAAAAAATAGGGCTAGGGGTATAGCTCGGAGGTAGAATGCCACTGAGTTCAATCCCCATTACAGAAAAAAAAAAAAAAATTAGTTGTTTTCATATCTGTATGATGACCCAAAGCAGATTTGTCAAACTGAATAATAACAAAATATATGGAAAGAACAATCCTAGATTTCTGTATAGACCTTATTTATTTAACAGTAACTATATGATTAAAATAATTTCTATCATGTACATCATAAACCAGGAAAAGTGAAAATAGAGATGCAGTTAACATTGTTTCTTTTGTCCCATAATCAAATGAAATTTATCTTTGTTTCATTCATATGTACAATTTTAGCTTCTGCAAACACTTTAAAATATACCACACTAGCCGGGTGTGGTGGCAGAAGCTTGTAACACCAGTACTTGGGAGGCTGAGAGAGGAAGATCCGGGTTCCCGGCCAGCCTCAGCTACTTAGTGAGGTCCTCCGCAACTTAGTGAGACCCTGTTTCAAAATAAAGAATAAAAAATAGAGCTGGAGGTGTAGCTTGGAGGTAGAATGCCCCTGGGTTCAATCACCAGTTCAGGGGGAAAAAAAAAATTGGGCTGGGAGTGTAGTTCAGAGGTAGAATGTCTCTGGGTTCAGCCCCTAGTACCGTGAGAAAAAATATATATACCATACTAAAACCACTAAAGCAATCTCCTTCAAGGTAAATGTAGTGGAATGGGAATCTGAAGTTTCAAAATTAACATCAAGCCAGGCATGGTGCGTACGTATGCTTGTAATCTCAGTACTTGGGAGGCTGAAACAGGAGGATTTGGGTTTTTGGCCAGCCTCAGCTACAAGTAGCTACAAGTGAGGCCCTCTACAACTTAGTGAGACCCTATTTCAAAATAAAGAATAAAAAAAATAGGACTGGGGGTGTAGCCCAGAGGTAGAATGCCCCGAGTTCAATCCCCAGTTCCGCAAAAAGAAAAAATTAATATCAAAGGAGCTTAGGTTTAACTTTCTCCTCTAACTTGATTCAATAAACTTAAAAATTTCCTACAGTAGTTAGGAATTTATCAATCTCATCTCTAGTAGGAAAGCATCAGTATATTTTGTAGAATATATTACATAAAAATAATCCTATGAAAAAGATTTTCTAGGTACAGAAGAGTGTCTTTTAATTGTTTTTATTTATTTATTTATTTATTTACAATAATGGGGATTGAACTCAGGGGCATTCTACCTTCGAGCTACACCCCCAACCCTATTTTTTATTCTTTATTTTGAAACAGGGTCTCACTAAGTTGCAGAGGGCCTCACTAGGTAGCTGAGGCTGGCCTGGAACCCCGATCCTCTGGTCTCAGCCTCCCAAATGCTGGGATTACAAGCGTGGGCCACCACGCCCAGCTAGAAGAGTGTCTTTTACTAGAATGTTACCACTACAGAAAAAGTTAAACATTCTTATGAGACATATATTTCAAAGGGCTCTTGGATCCATGTATTCCCCTTCAGCCATTGTATTTCTCCTGTTCATTGCAGACTGACTGCCATTAGTCTATGTTTACAGTGTCTTCCACTGGACCTGCAAGGGAAATGAATCAGCTGCCATTTGTATGGAGCATGATGTAGAGGAGGATGTGTAATACATATGTGTAATTACATTCATCCTAATTACACTGAAAAACTCAAGATATTACAGATCTATCAAGCAAAATTTTTGAGGCTGCATTATATACAAAGTGCTGGAGTGACTATAAAGACAGTAATGAACACTTTGTGGCTTTACCTCTGTGGACTTTAGGATCCATCATGTAAGATAAGAAAATTCCTTACCTCTGCATGATTTGAACTTCTATTATAAAAACCTAACTACTGTTTTAAGGAAAAACAAAAACAAACAAAAAACCCTGTCCTGTACCTCTACAGTGTTACATTTTTTAAGAATGCTTGTAGATATTATCCAAGTAACAATTCCAGATACATTGCCATAATATTCAAGCAACATTCCTCTGGAAATTACCTTCCTCAGCCTTATTTCTTTGCTAAAGGGCATTAAGTTAACTCAAAACGCAAGGCAAGGGAGAATACTGAAGGCAGAACTAGCTCCACTTCTGCAAATCAAGCAAAATTAAAAAGAAAGGAAGGGAGTAAAAAGAAGGAACTCAAGAAGCTATCCGCGGCAGTAGTCCCTGCAAGTTCTGGCGCTTCTCCTTGAGCTCGACGTGATGAGAAAAGGATACAAGGCATACATAATGCAGAAGCCCAAAGTTACTCTTTCCTCAACTTGAAATATTCACTAAATTCAGCGTAAGATGTCAGGAAATGTAGAGTAGGTGGGAGTGTCTGGAAGAAAGCAGTGGCATGTGCTTTCTCATTTGGACTCCTCGAACTGTACCAGAGACTACCCCAAAACCCTTAGTTATCTTGCAGAGGCGGCTCGACGCATCCTCCCCAACCACACACCTGCAGGGCCATGCAGCTCCTCCCTCTCCCCATTCAGTCCCCAGGGTTGAACCAAAGTCCGGTGTCCGGCGCACCGTTAGCCCAAGGGCCACCTCGGCTCCGGCAGGCGCCACCAGCCGCGGACGAGGCCGGAGCGGACACTGCCGTCCTGTCTCCGCTTCCCGGAGTCATGCAGCCGCGGCGGCGCATCGCTGGACACCGGTACCCCCAGGATGCGCGTTATAATAAAACTTGGAGAAGCTCTCTACACTCGTGCCGACGTGGAGGCACGCGCGCTCGGGGACCGCCGGTCCGTCCCG
Source organism: Graphiurus murinus (assembly GCA_004027655.1). NCBI lineage: Eukaryota > Metazoa > Chordata > Mammalia > Rodentia > Gliridae > Graphiurus > Graphiurus murinus. The sequence continues at coordinate 8,279 of PVLC010048542.1, forward strand.
CCTTGCTTGCGGCCGAGTGGCAGCAGTCCGTACCTGTCCTCTGAGACACTGATGACGCCCTCCTCCTTGGGCACGATCACGGCCATATTCACCACCTCCTGGGACCCCTCGACCCGCTGCAGTAGGATCGGCTTGCGGGTCAGCGGCTTGGGCTGGATTTCCGCCGCCATCGGAGGAGGGGGCGCGCCGGGGGCGCCGCTGCCAACCGCGCCGCGGGGCTGAGCTGAGGAGAACGCTCGGGCACCGGCACAGACTGAGGCAGGGACGCTGGCTGGCCGGAGCGGGACGCCGGGGGCCAGCGATCATAGCCTGGCCGCCACTCCCGGGAACGACACTGCGCTCCCGGCTTCGGGCACCAAAACCGCCACCACCCGGGCAGCAACCAGGCGCCACCACCAGGGCAGGGGGCGGAGAGCCAGGGGGCGGGGACGTGGGCGGGGCCTGCCGCAGGGGTGGCCGCTGGTGGGCGCGAGGGCGGATCCACTTCCGGAAGGTGGTGAAGGAGGAGGCGAAACCTGAAGCAGGAGGCGGGCGCTGGCGGCCAGTGCGCGTGCGTCAGCCCAACAGCCCATTTCCGCCCCGCCCTTCTGCAACTCCTGGAGCCCGGCAGCACCGCTAGGACGCATGCGCTTGCCATTCCCCGCGGTCTCCTAGCCTACTTCCACACCCAGTGTTTAGTCCCTCCCTCTTAACTCTCCCAGGAACGCGCGGGTACACACCCCTGGGTACGCGCTTGCTGGAGGTCCCGCCCTCTCCAGATTTTCTGAAAAGGGGGCGGTTGTGGGGCGTGGAAAAACGCGCCTCAGAGGACCGGAAAAAGAGACTGGCAGAAAGGAAAGAAGCCGAGCTAGATGGGATGTGACTGGGCATGCGCGCGGGTTACCTGGATTAGCGGTCTCAACAATGAAGCTCAGCAGGGAGGCTGCTTAGGTGCTCGCAGCACACACCAGGCCCGGGCCACCGGGGGTGCCCCAAGGCTTTCTGGGAGTTGTAGTTTCTCGGAACCTCCTCTTCCCTGTCCTGGAATAACCTATCGCCCACTTTTTAGCACAGGGGCCCCGGGGAGCTCGGCTGCCTCTGGAGCCATTGGCTGCGATAGGCCTGGATCAGGCTGCTCTCTGGTGTAGCGTCGCATTAGGGCTGGGAAAGAAGAGAATCTCTCATACAGGCATCTTTGAGGGAGCTTAGAGATCATATAAAGTGTCAATCCCCTGTTTTTATTAGATGGCTAACCGACTAGCCCAAGGTTATACTTTGGCTAACTGCCTTGCCACAAGACTTGAACCCAGGCCCTGCCTGCTTCTAGCCTAGTCTTCTTTCCATTCCCCAGCAATGCAGCTTGTTTAGCTTTCTCCAGAGGAAAGGGACAGTTACCGTGATTACAGTAGTACGGTACTGGAAAGACTATAATAATAAGAATAAAAAGAACAAATGTGGTGCACCCTCTTTGGAAAGCAATCTGAGCCGGGTATGGTGGCGCACGCTTGTAATCCCAGCATTTGGGAGGCAGAGACTGGAGGATCCGGGTTCGAGGCCAGCCTCAGCTACCTAGTGAGGCACTCTGCAACTTAGTAAGACCCTGTTTCAAAATAAAGAATAAAAAATAGGGCTGGGGGTATAGCTCGGAGGTAGAATGCCCCTGAGTTCAATCCCCAGTACCGCAAAAAAAAAAAAAAAAAAAAAAAAGCAATCTGACATTTCTTCAAAAGGTTAAATATACTGTTATCACATGACCTAGCAATTCCACTTCTAGGTATATACCCAAGAGAAATGAAAACCAGTTAATACAAAAACCTGAATATGAGCCGGCGTGGTGGCGCACGCTTGTTATTCAAGCACTTGGAAGGTTGAGACAGAAGGATCACAGGTTCAAGGACAGCATCAGCAACTTAGTAAGGACCTCGGAAACTTAGTGAGACTCTGTTTCACAGTAAAGGAATAAATTAGGACTGGGGGTGGAAGTCGGAGGGGTAGCTCAGAGGTAGAATGCCCCCCTGGGTTCAGTCTCCAGTACTACACACACACACATAGAATATGAATGTCCCTACCAGCATTATTCATAATAGCCAAGAAGTGGACTTAACCCAAATGTGCAACAATTGATAAAATGGATACTATTGTTAATATCCGTACAATGGATATTATTCAGCAATAAAAAGAATTGAGGTATTGATAACGCTACACTTGGATGAGCCTTAAAAAAAGAAACAAGTAAAAGAAAACAAGGTTTTTTTGTTTTTGTTTTTTTTTGTGGCACTAGGGATTGAACTCAGGGGCATTCTACCTCCGAGCTGCACCCCCAGCCCTATTTTTTATTCTTTATTTTGAAACCGAGTCTCACTAAGTTGCAGAGTGCCTCACTAGGTAGCTGAGGCTGGCCGCGAACCCGGATCCTCCGGTCTTAGCCTCCCGAATGCTGGGATTACAAGCGTGCGCCACCACGCCCGGCT
>PVLC010048543.1:0-10728 GCA_004027655.1 Graphiurus murinus
CAGGTTCTGCTCAAGCCGGGTCCTCCGGGCGCCGACCAGCCCCGTCAGCAGGGCCCACTGACGCAGGACGCTGTCACGCTGGGCTGCCACCCGCCGGGCATCATAGTAGCCTTCTGCTGCCAGTGCTTGAGCCAGCTCCGCCACACCCTGTACCCGCTCCTCATAGGCTGCAATGTCTGCCTCAATTGCTTCATGCTTCTTCATGGCTGCCTCCACTGCCGGCAGCTCATACCCAAAGTTGTCCTGGGGCAGTGTAGGCCACAGACACTCACCTGTGCTGCTCAGCAGTCCACCTGTTACCTTGACCCTAAGTGACCCTGGGAACTCCTCCACTTCACCTTAGAGAGACCAGGTCTACTCTCCCTGCCCCTTCCTTGGAAACCATCTCACCTTTCTCAGTTACCCTGGAGACCAGTGCTATCTTCCTGTTACCATGGAGATAAGCCCCACCATGCCAGTTACCCTGCAGTCTAGTCCCATCCTCCCCTGTTACCATGGAGACCAGTTCCACCTTCCCCTGCTATCCTGGAGAGCAGTCTCACCTATCCTCCCTGTTACCCTGGAGACAAAACCCAACTTCTCCAGTTACCCCAGGGACCATTCCCACCCTCTGTTATCCTGTAGGCCAGTCCCACCCTCCCTTGTTACCCTGGAGACAAATCCCACCCTCTCCAGTTATGGAGATCAGTCTCATCCTCCCTAGCTACGCTAGAAGCCAGCCCCACTTTCCCCAGTTACTCTGGAGACCAGTCCCATCCTCCTGTTACCCTGGAGATCATTGTCCTGGAGATTTTTGACCAGGTTTATCCTGTTTTGTTACTTAGGAAACGAACTATCCTCCTTAGTTACCCTGGACACCAGATACAACCTCCCTTTTCATTTAAGAGCCAGTTAAACACTCCCTGCATTTCTAAAGAGACTAACCTTGCCCGCTCTAGTTACCCTGGAGACCAGCCTCACTGTCCTGTTACCCTGGAGACCAGGCCGGCTCCCCTCACCCAGCCATCACTTAGGACTCCCCTCCCACCCTCATTTGTCACCTAGGAGACTAATCCAACCCTTTCCTCTTGCTTAGGAGATCAAGTTGCCCTTTCTGGTTCCAAGGACATCAGCCGTGCCCTCCCTCCCTTTCCTCCAGAGCCAAGCCCTACACCTGTACCTGGGAGACCAGGCGCTGGTTCTCATTCAGCCAGCTCTCCCTCATGGCCACCTTGTGGTCAAACCTCTGGGCCAGGAGTTCCAGCTTCTCCTGCCGGATCAGCTCAGCCCGCAGGGCAGCCTCCCGCTCATGCTCTGCTTTCTCCAGCTGGCCCCAGGCCTGGGAGAGACAGGAGGAGGCAGTAGTGAGACTCCAGCAACTCCACTCAGTTTAATGGACCTGACTTTTCTATCCACGGCCACATATACAGCACCTTTATGCAAACTAGAAAAAAAAAATGTCGCTTCCGCATGATACTACTGCTGGAAAACCACCAGGATGAATCTGCAATCCATAGCATCGACATGGTGCCCTTGAGCGGTGCACAACCTACACACCCAAAGGCAACCTTGCTTCTCCCCTACATCCCCAACCTTACCTTGTCAATATCCCAGATGCCACAGCCCTCCCGAGGCACAAAGAGTCGACGGTTGCAGGCACGCAACTTGCTCTGGATGCTGAAGAGCAGCACCTCCAGGTTCCCTTTCTCCTGAAACCTGGAGGAGCAGGAGCTCAGCAGCCCTGCCCCCATGCCTCCAGCCGCCACCCTCCTCCTGAGCGGGGTCTCACTTGACGGGCTTCTCCAGCGTGCAGTAGGCCGTGAAAGCCTGAAGCTGCTGCTGCACCCCACTCAGTGAGTTGGCGAACTTCTGGTTGCTGATGAGGTCCACGGTGCGATGGATCCAGGCCAGCAGCTCCGCTGCCAGCTCCTCGTAGCGCTCAATGATCTTCCCCACCTCCAACACCTGGTCCAGGACCTGACCCGGCACAGGAGGGCACGCTCAGCCTCACCCCACACACCCCACCTGCCCCAGCCCTTGTCTCCGGTACCTTCCCGATCCTCTTCCCCTCCACCGCCAGGGCCTTCATCTTGGAGAAGTAATGGTAGAAAGAGACTACATAGGTGATGATGGACTTCTCGTCAGGAGCCTCCATGTTCACATCTGGGGGGAAGGGGAATGGGGAAGCTGTGTGATCTGGGGCAACACAACCTCTCTGTTCCTCAGGTGCTTGTTTGTTATCTTCCCAATGGAGATCCACCTCATAGGATTAACTGGTGCCTGACATATGTAAAACATACAGAAATTATCCATTATCATTTTGGGTGTATGTGGTACTGGGGATTGATTGAACCCAGGGGTATTCTACCCTGAGCTACACCCCAGCCTGATTTTATTTATTTATTTATTTATGATACTGGGGATGGAACCCAGGGGTGTTCTACCTCTGAGATACACCCCAAGACCTATTTTATTTTTTATATGGAAACAGGGTCTCACTAAGTTGCTGAGGGCCTCACTAAATTGCTAAGGCTGGCTTCAAACCTGTGATGCTCCTGTCTCAGCCTACCAAGTACTGGGATTACAAGCCTGCACCACCACTCCTGGCTATTCTTTTGTTTTGAAACAGAGTCTCACTAAATTACAGAGGCTGAGCCCGGCATGGTGGTGCACGCTTGTAATCCCAGTACTTGGGAGGCTGAGATAGGAGGATCTCAGGTTGGAGGCCAGCCTCAGCTACTTAGTGAGGCCCTCTGCAAATTAGTGAGACCCTGTTTCAAAATAAAGAATAAAAAATAGGGCTAGGGGTATAGCTCGGAGGTAGAATGCCCCTGGGTTCCATCCCCAGTACTGAAAAAAAAAAAAAAAATTACAGAGGCTGACTGCAAACTTCTTGCAATCCTCCTGTTTCAGCCTACTAAGTACTGGAATGACAGATGTTTGTTTTTTGGTTTTTGTTTTGTGTGTGTGTGTGTGTGTGTGTGTGTGTGTGTGTGTGGTGCTGGGGATTGAACTCAGGGGCATTCTACCTCTGAGCTACACCCCAAGCCCTATTTTTTATTCTTTATTTTGAAACAGGGTCACACTAAGTTGTGGAATGCCTCACTAGGTAGCTGAGACTGGCCTCAAAGCCAGATCTCCCAGTCTCAGCCTCTCAAATGCTGGGATTACAAGCCTGCGCCACCACGCCCAGCTGACAGGTGTTTTTTTTATTTTGAAACAGGGTCTCACTAAGTTGCTGAAATTGGCCTCAAATCTGTGATCCTCCTTTCTCAGCCTCCCAAGTACTAGGATTACAGGCATGTGCCACCTTGCCCAGCTCATAATCATTTTCCTTTTTTTTTTTTTTTTTTTTGTGTGTGTGTGTGTGTGTGGTGGTACTGGGGATTGAACAAAAATGCATTCTACCTCTGAGCTACACTCCCAGACCTATTTTATTTGTTTGTTTGTTTATATGTGGTGCTGGGGGTAGAACCCAGGGACATTTTACCTCCTAGCTACACCCCCAGACCTATTTTATTTTATTTTATTTATAGTACTAGGGATTGAATCCAGGGGCATTCTACCTCCAATCTACATACCCCTAGCCCTATTTTTTTATTTTTATTTTTTTTTGAAACAGGGTCTCGCTAGGTTTGCTGAGGACATCCTTGAACCTGCAATCCTCCTGTCTCAGCCTCCCAAGTACCACCACACCCAGATCATAGTTATTTCCTGAACACACCATTCTACTTTCCAGCTCAGGGCCTTTGCACATGCTATTCCCACTGCCTGGAACACAATTCACTCTTCTGTGAGTCTAATTCCTACTCAGGGCTCAACTTAAGTCTCCTCAAACAAGACTCCTTGCTCACCCTGCCCAGAGCTGGTCTCCTCCTGTTATTCTCTCTATGTTATTATATCCTTCCCAGAAGGCATCACAAGTTGTAATTAAGTATTCAGTGATTATCTAGAGTCTGAGCTCCATGTGTACAACAACCATGCCTGTCTGTCTTCTTCTTTCTTTTTTTTTTGCAGTACTGGGGATTGAATACAGGGGCATTCTACATATGAACTATACCACCAAGCCTTTTTTATTTTTGAAACAGATCTCTCTAAGTTTCTTTCTTTCTTCCTGCTTCTATGTTGTCTTGTTTTGTAGTACTGGGGACTGAACTCAGGGGTGTTCTACCTCCAAACTACACCCCCACATCTGTTTTATTTATTTGTTTGTTTGTTTTGCAGTACTGGGGATTGAACCCAGGGGCATTCTACCTCTGAGCTATACCCCCAGCCCTATTTTTTTATTCTTTATTTTGAAACAGGATCTCTAAGTTGCAGAGTGCCTCACTAAGTAGCTGAGGCTGGCCGCAAACTGGGATCCTTTGGTCTCAGCCTCCCAAGTGCTGGGATTACAAGCATGTGCCACCACGCCCAGCTACTTATTTTTTATTTTGAAACAGGGTCTCATTATGTTGCAGAGGGCCTCAGTAAGTAGCTGAGGCTGGCTTTGAACCTGCGATCCTCCTATCTCAGCCTCCCAAGTACTGGGATTACCAGTGTGCACCACCACATCCAGCACATCCAGCTGCCCCCCCCACCCTTTTTTTAACTACAGGTCTTGCCTTGCCTAGTACACAGTAGGAGGTCAATAAATATTTACTAATTATATGATAGTGAATGAGGTTTAAAGTCAAAGTGGGCTTTGGAGGCAACATGTACCTGAATCTCAGCTCAACCATTTACTCCTTAGAAAATGGACCCAACAGCTCTGGACGTGGTGGCACATGTTTGTAATCCCAATACTTGGGAGGCTGAGACAGGAAGATCGCAGGTTCAAGGACATCCTCAGCAAGCAGTAAGAGTCTCATCAACCTAGTGAGATCCTGTTTCAAAAATATAAATAAATACAAAAATAGGGCTAGGGGTGTGTAACTTGGAGGTAGAATGCCCCTGGATTCAATCCCTAGTAGCATAAATAAAATAAAATAAAAGGCCTGGGAGTGTAGCTAGGATAGCCTCGACAATGTAGTGACACTCAGCAATCTAGAGTGAGACCCTGTTTCAAACTAAAAAAATAATATAGGGCTGGGTTTGTGGCTCAGAGGTAGAACTCCCCTGGGTTCAATCCCCAGTACAAAAAAAGAAAAAGAAAAAGAAAATGGACCTAACTTTTCTGAGCTTCAATTTCCCCACTCATTTTGTGTGTGTGTGTGTGTGTGTGTGTGTGTGTGTGTGTGTGTGTGTGTGTATGTGTGTGTGGGGGGTACGTACTAGGGATTAAACCCAAGAGCCTCTCACATCCAAGCTACATCCCCAGCCATATATATATACGTATATAATAAATACATATAATATATTATATATACTTTTTTTAAAACAGGGTCTCTCTAGGTTGATGAGAATTTCACTACTTGCTTAGACTTAGGTCTCAAACCTGTGATCCTCCTGTCTCAGCCTCACCATCAGGCCTGGCTTCCTCACTCTTATAGTAAGAATAATCATAGTTCCTGCCTCCCAGGAATACTGTCAGTATTAGTAAGGACAGAAAGGCACAGAGGAGACACTGGGAAAATTCTGGTATTAATTAAATTGACTCAGAGAATGCACAATACTATTCTTTTGTTGTTGCAGTGGTGGAGGTGCTGGAGATTGAACGCAAGGGCCTTCTATCTCTGAGCTACACCCCCAGCCCTTTTTATTTTTTTTATTTTGAAACAGGGTTTTGCTAGGTTGCTGAGGGTCTTGCTAAATTGCTGATGCTGGCTTTGAACCTGCAGTCCTCCTGTCTCAGCCTGCCAAGTACTGGGATTCCAGGTGTGTGCCCCCACCCGGCCACACACTATTTTTGACCCTTATCCTTCACCACCTCATGATACTGACATCCATTAGCATCTGCTCTGTGCCAAGACTGAGCAGAGTCCAGTGATCAGAGGCAGGGGAGCAGACCCACTAAGACCATGAATTCTGGGGCATTGAGTCCTGTTTACAGATGGACAAGTGACCTCACTTTTCTGACACTTCATTGCCATGTATTTAAAACAAGGTTGAGCCGGGCGTGGTGGCGCACGCTTGTAATCCCAGCATTCGGGAGGCTGAGACCTGAGGATCCGGGTTCGCAGCCAGCTTCAGCTACCTAGTGAGGCACTCCGCAACTTAGTGAGACTCGGTTTCAAAATAAAGAATAAAAAAATAGGGCTGGGGGTATAGCTCGGAGGTAAGAAAGCCCCTGAGTTCAATCCCTAGTACTGCCAAAACTAAAAACTAAAAAATAAAATAAAACAAGGTTGATCAATTTCCTCCACCAGGTCAGTGTGTGGATGAAGGGGAACGGCATGAGGGGAGCAGGGGGCAGTCTTGATAACATTCCCAGCCTTTTCCTCGGCATAGTAGATGCTTAGAAAAAGGGAGGAGTCATTATCTCAGAGGTGGACTGGTGCTGGGGGTGACCATGGACTGGGGGTTGAGACTGAAGTCATGATGGGGCTAGGGATAGACTGAAAATGAGGAAGAAGATGGGAGTGAGGATAGATTTGTAGGTGGGGATAGATATGGGGTTGGATATGGGATCAGAGATGGAGCTAGAAACGGAGCCAAAGATGTGGCAGGGATGGAACTGGCCATGGCAGTGCACATCTGTAATCCCAGGACTTGGGAGGCTGAGACAGGAGGATCACAAGTTCAAGGCTAGCCTCAGCAACTTAACAAGACCCTCAGCAACTTAGCAAGACCCTGCCTCAAAAAAAACTAAGAAGTGAGCCGGGCATGGTGGTGTATGCTTGTAATTCCAGCATTTGAGAGGCTGAGACCAGAGGATCTGGGTTTGCGGCCAGCCTCAGCTACCTAGTGAGGCCCTCCACAACTTAGTGAGACCCTGTTTCAAAATAAAAAATAGGGCTGGGAGTATAGCACGGAGGTAGAATGCCCCTGGGTTCCATCCCCAGTACCGCAAAAAAAAAAAAAAAAAGTGCTGGGGTGTGTAACTCAGTGGTAGAGCACCGCTGGGTTCAATCCCTAGTACTTAAAAAAAAAAAAAGATGTATTTGGGATGGAAACAATATTGAGGATGGGACGTGGCATTAGGGATGGGGATGGTTTGGAGATGATGTTGGTTTGGGGGTTGGGGGTTGGGCCTTGGGAAAACTGGTTGGAGATGAAGTTAGAGAGGAAATTAGTGATGGGGAGAGACAAGAGGATGGAAACAGGGGTGGAGATGGAGTTGAGGTTGAGCTCAGAGAGGGAATGAGATGTACGGGGAAGGGAGGGACTTGGAATGAGAGGGGGGAGGGGTGGGGAAACAGGTGGATTCGGAATAACCTTGGGATTTGGGTGGTGCTGGGGCAGGATAGAACTGAGTCTCCATGGCAGGGGGTCAGGAGTCCCCCAAGGAGGAAGCCTGGGTGGGGCCGAGCAGGGCTCACCTTCAGGGTCCAGCAGCCGTGCCAGCCCCAGGTGCTGCTCAGCTGTGCGGAAGGCTCTCTGCAGGTTGTAGTTGGCGTTGGACTTGGTGAGTTTGCTGAAGTCCACGAGGTCGGGCCTGGGTGGGGGCGCAGAGCAGGCAGGCAGCAGGCCGGCTCCAGTGCCGCTGGGCGTCCTCGTCTGAGCCCCACCCAGGGTGAGGGGCAGAAGCGGGTGCCACCCAGCCCAGGGAAGCTGAGCATGCTGGTGCGGGGCCGTGCAACGCATGTTTGTGTGTGAGTGGTCCCAGGAAGGTGTGCACAGATGGGGTGGGGGGTCAGCCCATGTGTGCTTAGAAGAGATGAGACCACAGGACGCCTGCCTGTGTGAGTCTCTGTGAGAGGATCCAACCACTCGAGTGTGTACAACCCTGGGGTGTGTAATGGGAAAGCACATGTACACATGATGCACGTGTCTCAACTTGAGTGTATTTATTTATTTATTCATTTATTTATTTATTCATTTTTGTGGCACTAGGGATTGAACCCAGGGATGTTTTACCTCTGAGCCACACCTCCAGCCCTATTTATTTTTTATTTTGAAATGGTCTCACTAGGTTGCTGAGAGCCTTGCTAAGTGGCTGAGGCTCTCCTCAAACCTGTGATCCTCCTGTCTCAGCCTCCCAAGTACTGGGATAACAGGTGTGCACCACCACACCCAGCACTCAGGTGTATTAATAGACAATACTGTGCAGTGGTTAGAAGTGTGATGCCAGAAGCTGGGCGTGGTGGTGCACGCTTGTAATCCCAGTACTTGGGAGGCTGAGACTGAAGGATCCAGGTTCATGGCCAGCCTCAGCTACCTAGTGAGGTATTCAACAACTTAGTGAGACCCTGTTCCAAAATAAAGAATAAAAAATAGGGCTGAGCGTGTAGTTTGGAGATAGAATGCCCCTGGGTTCAATCCCCAGTACTGCAAAAAAAAAAAAAAAAAAAAGTGTGAGGCCAGGAGCCAGCCTGTTGGGGTTCAAAGCCCAGCTTGGTCACATCCTAGTGTCTCTCTGGGCAAGCACCTGTGCCCTGGTTTCCTCATTTGCCAAATGAGGATAATAATAACAAGTGTTTTAGGGTCGCTGAATATTAAATGACTTGGTGGAAAGCACCAGAACAGTGACCTGTACAGATGGACTACTCGATAAATATCACCTCCTGTTAGCACAGCCTCGACTGCAGTGGGTTTCAGTGTGGGATGGGCCGGGGGCCTGGGCCTCCTGTGTGTTCATGAGTATGTGTATGTGTGAGAAATTGGGCCGTGACTATTCACAGAAGGAAAAGCTGTGTTGGCTCCTACCACACCTGAGCAAGTCTCCCCTGGCTTCTGGGCCTCAATTTCCCCAATCTGTAGTGCAGACGATCATGATGTGGGTATAATTTTTCTGGGTGCTTGACCCTCAGCAAGTTTGGGACCAGGCCTTGAGGTATGAATACAAGAGTGTGCAGGGAACCAGGAAGGGGGACTCTGGGGCTCCTCTGATGAAGGACTTTTTTTTCTTTCTTTCTGGTACTGGGGATTGAGCCCAGGAGCATTCCATCTCTGAGCTACACCCCCAGCCCTTTTTATTTTGAAACAGGGTCTCCCTCACTATATTGCTGAGGCTGGCCTTGATCCTGTGATCCTCCTATCTCAGACTCCCAAGTACTGAGAAGGACTTTCTGGTGGGGGAGGCACTGCAAACACATCTGAGTGGACAGTCCCCAGTGGAATTCACTCCCCACCCTGAGATGCCTAAGCGGCAGGTGCAGGCTGTGTGTGTGAAGGCACACATCTGTGGGATGCACACGTGTCCATGTGTGAGCAGGGCATGAGGCCTAGACAGGAGTCTGTGTGGATGTGCTCCTGCGTGAAAAGGTGAAGGGCAAGTGTGTAAAGGGAAGTAGCATGTCTGCTTGTGTAGAGTGATGAGTCCTCTGTGTGTCGGTCCAAGTGTGCAACTGCGGGGGGCGTGGGGTGGGGCCAGGGCAGGGCTGCGCTGCCCCAGGCCAAGTGGTACCTGTGCCGGTGAATGAGGGCATTGAAGGCCAAGCCGTCCCTCCAGCTGGTGGTGAAATTCTGGATGTTCACCTCAGGGTAGCTGGCAGTGGGGAGGGGGACAGAGGCAGAGATGGAGAGTCAGGAGGGAAGGGAGGGAGGGACAGAAGACACAAAAAGACAGGTAGATGCAGAGATGAATGAGTACATACCTGCACAGACAGACAGACAGGCAGGAAGGGTAGATAAGACAGAAGGGTGGGGAGAGCCAGGGAGATGAGCAAGGACAGGAGAGGAAAGAAAAACAGGCAAAGGGAAGAATGGAAGGAAAGAGAGAGTGAGGAGAGCAAGACACAGAGGTGGAGAGAGAAAGGAGGGAGGGTAGGGGACAAACAGGTACAAGATAAAGCAAACACACACACACAAAAATGACAGCGTCACACGAAGCCCACCTCCTTCTATGCCACCGGCCCTTCGGGGCAGAGAGCTGGGGCTCTAGGGGACATGCCCACATGTCCCAGCCTCCCACACTGAAGGTGCCCGGGCCTCAGCCTTACTTCCCAGGTGGCCAAGAGCCCTGACAGGTGCCTCCTAGATGGAGGGCTTGGGTAGGACATGCAGGTGGGTGTCCACACAGGTGCCTGTGGAATCTCAGGAGGTGCAGTGCGGGCAGAGAGGAGGGAGCAGGTCAGAGACAGATCACTGCTCTCCAGCACTGCTCCCTAAGGAATCTGGGAGTTCCAGTGTGTGTGTGTGTGTGTGTGTGTGTGTGTGTGTGTGTGTGTCATTGGGGGTTGAATCCAGGGGCATTCTATCTCTGAGCTATACCCCCAGCCCTGTTTTATTTTATTTTTTAATTTTGAAATGGGGACTCATTAGGTTAACTACTTGCTGAGGTGTCCTTGAACCTGTGATCCTCCTGTCTCAGCCTCTCAAGTCCTGGGATTACAGGCATGTGCCACCACACCTGGCTTTTTTTTTTTTTTTTTTCCTTTTCTTTTCTTTTTTTAATGTGGCAGTAGGGATTGAATCCAGGAGCATTCTACCTCTGAGTTACACACCTCTAGCTCATTTTTTTTTTAATGTTTATTTTTTTATGAGGTACTGAAGATTGAACCCAGGGGCATTCTACCTCCAAGCTACATCCCCAGCCCTATTTTTTATTCTTTATTTTGAAACAAGGTCTCACTAAGCTGCAGAGGGCCTCACTAAGTAGCTGAGGCTGGCTTCGAACCCGCGATCCTCCAGTCTAAGCCTCCCAAGTACAGGGATTACAAGTGTGCGCCACCAAACCCAGTTTATTTTTTACTTTTTTTTTTTTTTTTTTTTTTTTTTTTTTTTTTT
>PVLC010048544.1:0-10728 GCA_004027655.1 Graphiurus murinus
CAATTTCATGGGTATTGCATTGAATTTGTAGATCAGTTTTGGGAGGATGGCCATTTTGATGATATTTATTCTGCCTATCCAAGAGCATGGGAGGTCCTTCCATCTCCTAAGGTCTTCGTCAATTTCTTTCCTCAGCTTTGTATAATTTTCCTTATAGAGGTCTTTAATCTCCTTGGTTAGGTTTATCCCTAGGTATTTTCTTTATCTGATTTTAATTATTTTCTACCTTCTACTGACTTTGGGATTAGTCTGTTCCTGCTTTTCAAGGGCCTTGAGGTATGCCATTAGGTTATTTATTTGGTGACATTTTGATTTTCTTATGTGGTCACTCAGTGCTCTAAACTGTCCTCTTAAATTGCCTGCAGTGTGTCCCATAGATTTTGGTATATGTGCTTCTATTTTCATTTAATTCTAGGATTTAAAAAAATTTGTTCCTCTTATTTCTTCTATGATCCAGTTCACAATAAGAAGTATATCATTCAATCTCTATGTATCTATGTGATTCATTTGGGTATTCCTATTGTTGATTTCTAATTTCAATCCATTAAGATCTGAGAAAATGAAAGGAATCATATTACATTTAAAATTTTTCTGATACTTTCTTTGTGGCCCATAACGTGAGCTATTTTACAAAAGTTTCCATAAGCTGAGAAGAATGTGTCTTTAGCTATTGTTAGTTGGCACATTCTGTATATGTCTATTAGATTCATTTGTTTTATAGTGAGCTTTAGATCTGAAGAGTTTTTGCAGATGTTTTGTCTGGAAGATTCATATAATGGTGTGAGAGGTATGCTGAAGTCTCTCAGTGTTACTATATTGAGGTCTGAGTCTTAATATCTTAAAGAGTTTGTTTGATAAAAGTGGGTATACACATTAGGTGTAAATGTTTGATATCATTAAATCTTCTGGATCATTCTTTCATTCCTTTTATCAGTAAGAGTTGACCCACTTTGTCTCTTTTGATAAGTTTTCTTAAATTATGCTTTGTTGGATATGAGAGTTTCTACTCCTGCATGTTTTTGAACTCCACTTACGTGGGCTATCTTTTTCAACCTTCCACCTTCATCCCTAAATGTTTTTGGCTGTAAGGTGTGTATCTTGCAAGGAGCATATATTTGGATTATGTTCTTTAATCCACATTGCCAGTCTATGTCTTTTAATCGGGGAATTTAGAACTTTGGCATTCAATGTTATAATTGAGAGATTATTTTTGTTTCCTGTTATTTTGAGATTATATATAATATATATTCAAATATGCATATATTTGAGATTATATATATTTTGAGATTATATATATTTTTTTTTTCAAAAGTGCTATTTCTCCTCTGCTTACTTGCTCCTCTGGTTCTGGTATTTATGATGCTACTGTTCTACCTGGTGTGATCAAGTGAAACCCTGCTGTCCTGGCCTCCTGGCTTTCAGAATCTAAAAATATGCCAGGGAGAGATTGTACCATTCTGAGACTGGGGCTTGTGTGGATGAGATATTTAGCCCATATAGAATAAAGGACATAAAACAACTTCAGAACTCATAGGCAACTGTTTGGGAATATCAGCATATGGATTACACAAGCACACCTGTGTTGCAGTTGAGAACAGACCCTTGGACCATAAAATTTCTCTTATATCTGATGAACTTACATCATCAATATATTCATAGCTACTGACAGTGCCCACAAGAACCCTATAAAAGAGCATCAATTTTATCAAGTCTGCCATGGGTTTGATTCTGATATAGCAACTTCGCTCTGGAACTTCTCTTTTTGCTGACTGAGGATCAGCATGTTCTCATCCTTTAGCACCTGAATCAACTTTCTGAATCTCCTCTTCCACTTCTGGATTTGGTTCCATATTTCCTTTCCTTGTTTGTAACATGTTATTTACTAATTAATTGAAGTTCCCAAATCATATGACTTGTAGCTTGTTCAGTATACTTGTTTGACCTTATTTGTTAAATTTGCTAGTGTGAAGTATATTGTTTGATGCTCATTCATAGCTAATTGGCTTTGGCAAAGCAGCCAATCAGCATCCAAAACTAGCTTTACTCTACTTAGAGAATTTTCTGCATGCTATAGTCTTCAAGTGTTGAGTAAACCTGGAACATTGTGGAAAGACACGATTCATGTGTGAAGTGACTTATTGCAATGCTCTTAGGACCTATCAGCTGTTGCTCATATCATAGGCCCAGGAACATTTATTTGGACAGCTGTGACCACATGAGAGTTTACTGGAAACTGTTCTTGTTGCTTATAGCACTCAGGCATGATCAGGCAGGCGTTTATAGCCTTCTGAGCCTGCAGAACAGTTGTCTGGGTTATTTCATCCCACAGACACCACTGCTGGTGTTCTTGTGGTTATCACTGGAGACCCTGAAGGGACAGGGTGACCACTCAACCCTACATCCCACCTGCTTAAGTTTCCCTAAGGACTTTCTGCTAATTCACATTTCTTCTATGTCCGCCTATAGCCCCTGTCCCCATCTCCACATGGATGATATGCAAACTCACAAAACCCATGGGTTTAGTACTTGCTACAGAAGACTCCGCAGCTGCACAGGCTCCTGCTACTATGGTTCATAAACTCATAATCTGGATGAGCTCCACTGTAGCTGTTCAGGTCCCTGCAGGAATAGTGTGTTGTTTCTTACTCCTGAGTAGTTCAAGCCACAGTTCCCTGGGTGGTCTGGTTGGTGGTTGGGGGAGTTTCGGTAGTCTTAATGATGTACATTGCAGCCACTAGGGTCCCTGTAGAAAGGGTCTGTAGTTTTTGTGGCCCCACAAATTCAGATGCTGCCTCAGGCGTTCACTGGAGCATTTGCCTGGGTGATAATCCAGTGTGTAGAGATTAATGTAATTGCTTTTTTGGTGTTCTCTGCAATCACTGGCTCAACAAAATTTAGCTTTTTTTCTGGAGTTGGGTTCTAAAAGCCACCATCTCCTAAGCACAGTGTCCCCAAGATGGTGCTCACTGCTCACCAAATGAAATGCATAGAAATCTTTTCAGTCCTCTGCTCTTTGTGAGGCTTTCAATTCAACCACATTTTGACTTTTTTCTCTGCTGAGTTCCAACTGCTTTTTTTTTCTTGTCAAGAGGCAGTCTTCCCACTAGTTTAGTTCGAGGTCTCAGAGCAACCAAAATGTGCTGCTTTCCTCTAGCCCATCTTTAATTTGCAATGCTCTGTTTTTTTTTTAACTTTAACAAATCTTTTCAAATCTTTTTTTTTTTTCATCTTTCCCTTATTTGGTGCATTGTAATCACACTTCTTTGTTAGGTACAAGCTAGTATAGGTAAAGACATCCATGCACACATTTCTCATTTAACCCTTCCCCAATTCCTGCCCCACTCCCTCCTCCTCCCTCCTTCTCAAGGTCAATTTAGTGATTGACTTAGATGTATTCATGAAGATACAGCATGTTCATTACGGTGACCTCCCTCCCCCCATCACCTTCCATTAAGTCAAATTCTTTGCTCACCTAAGGATTCTCCTTCATCTGGGGTCCCTCTTATGTCCCATTTTCTCCCTAGCTTCCACATATTAGGGAAAGCATTGGATTTTTAACTTTTTGTGACTGACTAATCTCACTTAACATAATGTTTTCCAGTTCCTTCAATTTCCTTGCAAATAACATGATTTTTCCAGTGTATGTTTTTGGCTCCTTTGTCAAAAATCAGTTGACTGTAAGCACGTGGGTATGTTTTTGAATCCTCTATTCTGCTCCATTGGTCTGTGTGTCTGTTTTTGTGCCAATGCCATGCTGTTTTTATTACTGTGGCTTTGTAGTAAAGTTTGAAGTCAGGTATTATGATATCTCCTGCATAGTTCTTATTACTAAGAACTATATAGAGGTCTTTTACCTCTTTGGTTAGGTTTTTCCCTAAGTATTTTAATTTTGGGGTGCTATTGTGAGTGTAATTGTTTTCTGGATTTCTTTTTCAGTGGTTTTATGGTTGGTGTAGAGGAAAGCTTCTGATTTTTTAAGATTGATTTTGTATCCAGACACTTTGCTGAATTTGTTGATCAGTTCTATAAGTTTTTTGGCTGACTTTGTTGGGTCTTCTAGGTATAATATCATGTCATCTGCAAAGAGGGATAGTTTTAGTTCTTCTTTCCCTATTTTTTACCCCTTTCATTTCTTTCTCTTGCCTTATTGCTCTGGCTAGAGTCTCAAGTACCATGTTGAACAGAAGAGGTGATAATGGACATCCTTGTCTTGGTCCTGTTTTTAGTGGGAACTCTTGCAGTTTTTCTCCATTTAATATGATTTTGAGGTATGTTCCTTCTATTCCAATTTTCTGCAGTACTTTTAGCATGAATGGGTATTGGATCTTGTCAAATGCTTTTTCAGCATCAATTGAGATGATCATGTGATTTTTGTCTTTGATTCTGTTTATGTGGTGAGTTACTCCTGAAGAATTTCTAGAAGAATAATAAAATTATGTCATTAGCAGGAAAATTGATGGAACTAGAAGATATGCTAAGTGAAATCAATCAGTTTCAGAAAGTGAAGGGTCATATATTTTGTCTCATATGTGGAAGTTAGATAGAAATTTAGAAACAAAAGGGACTTTAGACAAATGAAAGGAGATGCTAGTAGGATGGTGGAAGGGGATATTTGTAGGGAAGTGGAGAGGCAAAAATGGACATTTGATGAAGGAAACAATTTGGATAATATTATGTCCATTTATGAAGTTGTTAAAACCAATTTTCAATGTTATGTATGAGGAGGGGGAGGAAGCAGGATGTGATCCAGAGGGAAACACACCAAGTACCTTGTGCATATTTGTTTCTATGACTCTGGACCTCATTTTGATGTATAATTACAATGCATCAATAAAAGCACATTTTTAAAGGCTCTGTGAGAATGTAACTCTCTGAATAGTGAGACTATGGCACATGGAGGGAATGACATCTTTTTCTGGTTGGAAATGAAGCTGGGAAAGTGAATTTTAGCATAATTTAGCATAATAGCTTTAAGGAAATGCCTATATAGTGCCCATCACATCCAAGGATGTCATTCCCTTATAGACTGGATCATCTTGAGCATGAGAAGCATGGACAGATGGAGGTGATCTGCCAGCACATAAAACCTTGTGGAAAAGCATTAAGGAAGCCAGGGTGTTTGGTAGGAATTGAGCAGACACCAAGCTAGGTGTTTTGTCTTTATGGACAGAATGAAAAGAAAACTGCTCTAAAACACTCTTTAAGAATGATGTTCATTTCTTTACCTCCATTCTCATCCCATTTGTCCCATAGGATACTTATGATGTGAATAATACTATTGTCAACATGGGAGAGACCGAAAGAATCTATGACAAGGTATGGCTTGTCTCAAAGCCTGGGGCAAAAAAGGACAGATAAAAATGGATGCGAAAAAGAAATGGGAGTAGTTAAGACAATAATAAGGCATATGTGGCTTGATTTGCTTGGCCCTGTTACCCATGGGAAAAAGACAGATAAGCCTCCTAATGCAATCACGGTAGCCCTATAGGAACAACTTAAAGCTTAAATAGCCCTTCCTAGCTAAGGGCTAAGGTGGGATGTGAGCAATTCCTCATGTTGATATTGATCAATGGATTTTTCTTCTTCTTATGATTAGGGGTACAGTTGAGATCCACCCAGAGTAAGGACTATAGAAGGTTACCAGGGACCAAATAGTGAGAAAAACTTACTATTTACTGATCCCCCATGAAGAAGGAAAAGATTATTGTTCTGGAATTTGTGAGTGCTAAATGCACATGGACCCATGGCCACCCAGAATGTTTTCCAGGGCCTGGGCAATTATAGTTGTATCTGGAGGTAAAACCATCAGAGTTAAACAGTGTTGCTTCACCTAGGAATTGAAAGAGTGCTCCATATTTGTTACTGGCCTCCCTAGTCCCTGAGAACTTTCCAGGGGCATATATTTTATTAGAAAAGGTATTACAAACCTATGAGGGTGAATTTTGACTCAATGTTCAGGTAAAGAGGTGATATTGAAGGGAGAGCACCCTGAGACCTGTTAGCTCTCTTGCCCTCCAGGTGAACATGCTGAGTTTGGAGGGACTATACAAGAATTACAGCAAGAAAACTGCATCAAAATTTCAGAAGCTAAGTGTGGGGCCCTGCTTTAGGGTCCACTCCAGGATAGGGTATCCAGGATGCCCCTGTCCAGTCGAACTACGAGGCCCCAGCTGGGTCCCCGGAGTGAGAGGAAGGCAGACCGACTGAACACCAATACCCGGCAGGAGACAGACTCTTGGAACAATTTCATTTATTAGAGAAGCAGAGGGCTTTCTTATAGATAGGGGTAATAAGGAGGAGTTAGAGTTCATGTGCACAAGGAAATCAAAGCAAAGCAGGGAAGGGAGAAGGGAGAAGAGTGCTCCTTAACTCCTTTATTGCACCAAGGATGAGAGCTCCAGAGAGCTGTTGTTATCACCAGGTGCTGTTTTCTCATTAGAGGTTGTTTTTCTTCTAACCTCTGGCTTTATCTTAAGTCCTGTAAGGACTTTTTGCTCTTTTATGAGAGCAGGGGGAATGAAATTTCCCCACAGCTAAGTATATTGATATATGATGAATCCAAATAAATACACACCAAAGCCGGGCCTGGTAGCACATGCGTGTAATCTCAGCATTTGGGAGGCTGAGACTGGAGGATCCGGGTTCTCGGCCAGCCTCAGCTACCTAGTGAGGCACTCCACAACTTAGTGAGACCCTGTTTCAAAATAAAGAATAAAAAATAGGGCTTGGGGTATAGCTCAGAGGTAGAATGTCCCTGAGTTCAATTCCCAGTACTGCAATAAATAAATAAATAAATAAATAAATAAATAAATAAATAAATAAATAAATAAATACAAACCAAAAGACATTACCAACCTGTCTACTGTTAAAGGCAAAGGAAAAACTGTAAAAGCAGAAAAAGTATTTCACTAAATAAAATATATCATCCATTAGTGTATCAGTAGATTTCTAAGTCAAAATGCTCAATATGTTGACAACCAAAGAACAATAACAAAATTAAACTTTTCTATCAAGCATATAGAAAAACTGTCCTTCAAAAATAAAGGGGTAATTAGGATATTTCCAGATAAACATACCTGAGGTAGTTCTTCACTGGACTTGTTTTATTTTTCTTACTTTAACAGTGCTAAGAAATTGAACCTCAGTCATTTTTATATTTTCAAACTTGGAGCAAATATAGTACTCAAAAAATTTATTAGCTAGAAAAAAAAGATATCTCCAGTCTGTTAAATCACCACTCCTAACTTTCTCCATAAGTATGAAAAAAATGGAACTAATATAGCAAATTAATTTTTTGTGCTTAAATGTCTCCTAGATTATTAATGAATGTCACATTATTTTGAAAGGCCGACTCCGAAGACCCTTCCTCAAGTCTCGGGGGTGACGCAACCCCAATCAGTCACAAAGCCAACATCTTGATGCAAACGGCAAGAGGTTTATTGATAAGCCAGCATGCTGGGACCCAGCTCTCTTAACTCATGCAAGAGCAGAGAAGCTGAGTGCCGAGCCAGAGAAGAGGCCGGGGTTTTATGGGCTAGAGCTACTAACAGTACTTATACATATGCTAATTTTAGAATATTAGTTATACAACAATATATGAGATCATTGGTTATACAACAATATGTGAGATCAGAGGGATGAACAGAAGTCCACTTGAGGGTTGCTAATAAATCACGTCTGTCAGATTCTGGGCAAGTACAGGTACATTTACTGGAACTGATAAGGAATGGAATTCTAGGGGAGTGAGTTGCATTTTCCCGAGAACAGCCTGACCCAGAGTTGACTCAGAGGTATCATTTAGGGAGGGTCTGGATTCTTTTACCCTTAGCTCTCTGGTTTATAGGTTGGTAATTCTTTAGCTGACTTTTCTCTTTACAATTTCATCATTACAATATATTTATGGAGTAGTGTCAAAGCCTATTTTAGTATCACTCAGAATACTTACGATTATTGCTCAACTTAAATTTATCTTATACTATATGCTTATTATTTATAATTTTAGATTAATATATCCCCAAACATATAACTCTGATGTTGGAAATATAATTTGAAATAAGGGCCATTTTTCTTAATGATTATTTCCTTCTTGATTTTTACCTTTTCTCTATTCTCAATTTCAATCAAGTTTTCCCGAGAATTTTTCTCTAAAGATTTCATTAGTGCATTCCTTTGTCTTCTATTTTACTATCACTATACTAGTTTAGGCTATGTCATCTTTCTCCCACACTTCTTAGGAAATTACAAGGCTTAATCTCCTTCCATGTACCCTCTTTTTCACTAATTCACTCATCACAGTTTTTATTCTTTTTCTGCAGTGCCTTTTATATAATACAGATTGATTGCAAGACATTAGAAAATTTTGAAATGCTATTCACATTTATCCTAAGAAATCACATTTGCTGTACAGTTATGGTGGTGCACACTTGTAATACCAGTACTTGGGAGGCTGAGATAGAAAGATTGCAGGTTCGAGGCAAGCATGAGTAACTTAGTGAGACCCTATTTCAAAATTAAAAAATAAAAAAGGAGCTGAGGTTGTAGCTTGGAATTAGAACACCCCTGGGTTCAATCTCTAGTACCAGAAAGAATAAAGAAAGAAAAATAAAAGAATGAAAGAAAGAGAAACACAAGAAAGAAAATAAAGAAAGAAAATCACCTTTGCTGGATTAGACTGTAGACTATTTAAAGTAATGGAGTACTTTTCCTGGGAATGTAACATTGAAAGTTCTATGTAGCATCCAGAAAGAGATAAATATGTACCTGACTTCAGCGACTCATCGCCTCACTAGCTTGGTAATATGGAACAGGTTGTTAAACTTCTATGGCCATAACTTTCCCCTAGTATAAATGTAGATAATAATAGAGCATTTATAATGATATTTTTATACTAAGACGTCTCACATTTAACCCTTCTAGGGTGTCTAGCACATCATAATTACATAGGTTTACATATCAAACACGTATCAATTGTTGCTATAGCTTGGGTCCAGAATGTTCCTCCAAGGCTCATGGGCTAAAGGCTTGATAACCATACTATGGCACTGTTCGAGGTGGTGGCAATTTTAGGGGTCAGATGTTTGATTCCTGGGTGTGTGCCCTTGCTCTTCTCTTCTCTTCCTCCTCCTCCTCCTCCTCCTCCTCCTCCTCCTCCTCCTCCTCCTCCTCTTTCTTCTTCTTCTTCTTCTTCTTCTTCTTCTTCTTCTTCTTCTTCTTCTCTCTCTCTCTCAATACCTGATCACCATAAGATAAACAGATTTCCTATGAAACATGTGTCCACCATGTTCTGTGCTCTCTCTCTCTCAATACCTGATCACCATAAAATAAACAGATTTCCTATGAAACATGTGTCCACCATGTTCTGTGCTCCCACGAGCTCAAAATCATGCCAAGTGACCATGAAATCTCTGAAACAAATATAATTCTTTCCTCCTTCTAAGTTATCACAGATATTTTGCCACAGAACCCAAAAGCTAACTAACACAACTGTTATACCATTATCATAAATAGTAGGATTTGGAGTTATGATAAGTATTTGATAATATGGATAAATAATGAAAAATGATGTAATAAGTAGCAAAGCAAAAAACAAGATAAACAACATTATACAAGCATATGAAAGTAAAAATATTGTTAAAAGTTTATAGACAGCCAGGCCTGGTGGTGCACGCTTGTAATCCCAGCATTTGGGAGGCTGAGACCAGAGGATCTGGGTTCGAGGCCAGCCTCAGCTACCTAGTGAGGCCCTCCGCAACTTAGTGAGACCCGGTTTCAAAATAAAGAATAAAAAACAAATAGGGCTGGGGGTGTAGCTCAAAGGTAAAATGCCCTTGAGTTGAATCCCCAGTACCGTAAAAAAAAAAAAAAAAAGTTTATAGACAAAATTGGGATAATGGGATAGCATAATGTTGGTTTATAAATCACTACCCATTCTGGAAGTTAAAAGAGAAAAGTATAAAAGTAATTATATAAGACATGTCAATGGATACACAGATACACAGTAACAATAAAGTCTATTTAATCAGTATGTCTGAATTCCTAAGCATAAAATTGTTTTTTTTAGCATCCTAGAGAAGGTATTTCTACCTACCCCTATTTTCAATTCCTTTTATGTTCATTTTTCCTCTATGGAAATAAATGAAAATGATTAGATTTACAAAGATAAGATATTGATTCTTGGGCATTATTATTACTGAATCTTCTTCACAAAATGTGTGATTTATCATGGATTTTTCTTAAATAATTAATTTAAAATATGTTAGCTAAAGTTAAGATCAACATATTCTTGATTGTGTCCAAGAAAATGAAGTGACAATAAAAAAAATAAGAATTTTATAATAGGAAGCCAGGCATGATGGTGCATACTTGTAATCCCAGTACTTGGGAGGCTGAGACAGGAAGATCATAGGTTCACAGCCAGCCTCAACAACTTAGTGAGACCTTGTTTCAAAAATAAAAGAATAAAATAAGGGTGAGGGATATAGTTAGAAGTAGAATATACATGGATTCCATACCCAGTACCACACACACATACACACACACACACACACACACACACACACACACACACAGAATTTTACAATTGGAGGATAACTACTGGTATGGATAATGGAAATACATCACAGTAGGAGAAAGCCACATAAATCACCAGGATTTCATGCTGACTTGTATGAAATCTCAAAAATATGGTAATTATTAGGGACTTAAAAAATCATGCTAGATGTGGAGACT
>PVLC010048545.1:0-10726 GCA_004027655.1 Graphiurus murinus
CCTGGCTTTATTTTTTTATTTTGAAACAGCTATTGCTGAGGCTGGTCGTGAACCTGCAATCCTTTGGTTTCAGCCTCCCAAGTTCTGGGATTACAGGCACGTGCCACCACGCCGGGCTTCTCTCCTCTCCTTCTCTCCCAGCAAACAGTGGCCTGCATGTTCCAGCATGTTCTACGGTAAGGACTTCTATAGCCACCTGCCTCCCCTATGGGGTTCTGAGCATTTGAGGGCAAAGGCCTACCTTAGTTGTCTACTCCAAGCTCCCGGGGCACTATTTTGTATTCAGGAGATGCTCAGTAAACATCTGTCGAACGAATGAAGGTGGGAATTTCTGTGCGGCTCAGCTAGGTGATCAAGGTCAGTACCGATGGTGGTAAGTCATGAGGATGTCACGTGGCCCTTGGCAGGATGTCAGGAAGGTCTTTCTTTGCCTCTGTGATCTTCCCCCTCTCCAAACCCACCACCCCACTCTAACCATGAGAAAAACAGTTAACCGTGAGACCTGGGTTAGGGAGCATTGTACAAAACACGGGCCAGTCCTTCTCCACACTGTCAAGGTCATGAAAACAAGGTAAGTCCCAGGAGCTGTGTGAGCCCAGGGAGCCTAAGGAGATGTGATGACTGTCACGTGGGGTCAGGGGTAGAAAAAGGACATTGGGGGAAATTGAGGAAACCTGTAAAGTATGAACTTGGTGAATAACAATACTGCATCAACATTGGTCCACTAACTATAACAAATGTATCATAGAAGGACAAGACATCAATTATCGGGGAAACTGGATATGGGGTATATGTGTGAACTCTACTATCATCGCAATTTGGGAGGCTGAGATCGGCGGATCCGGGTTCGAGGCTGCCTAGTGAGGCACTCTGCAACTTAGTGAGACCCTGTTTCAAAATAAAGAATGAAAAATAGGGCTGGGGGTATAGCTCGAAGGTAGAACGCCCTGAGCTCAATCCCCAGTACCGCAAAAGAAAAAAAAAAAAAACAAACTAAAAAGGGCTGGGGGTTATAGCTCAGAGGTAAAATGCCCCTGAGTTCAATCTCCAGTACCACAAAAAGGGAGGGGACTGGGGGTGTACTTCAGTGGTAGAATGCTCTTGGGTTCAGTACCATACACACACACACACACACACACACACAGATTTTGTACTAGTGTAGATAGAAAAGTAAAAGACAGTTATAACACAGGAGAAGAGCCCTATCAGCTGGGGGTCATGGTAAACACCTGTAATCCCAGTACTTGGGAAGCTGAGACAGGAAGATCTTGGGTTTGTGGCCAGCCTCAGCAACTTAATGAGGTCCTACACAACTTAATGAGATCCTATTTCAAAATAAAGAATAAAAAATAGGGCTGGGGGTGTAGATCAGAGGTAGGATGCCCCTGAGTTCAATCTCCAGCACCACACACACAAAGAAAAGAATAAAATAGAGCCGGAGTTGTAGCTCAGAGGTAGAATGCCTCTGGGTTCAATCGTTAATAACACAAAACCAAACAATCAGACAAAAAAGAAGTGCCCTAGCTGGGCGTGGTGGCGCACGCTTGTAATCCCAGCATTCGGGAGGCTGAGACCGGAGGATCCGTGTTCTCGGCCAGCCTCAGCTACCTAGTGAAGCACTCCACAACTTAGTGAGACCTTGTTTCCAAATAAAGAATAAAAAATAGGGCTGGGGGTATAGCTTGGAGGTAAAATGCCCCGAGTTCAATCCCCAGTACCGCAAAAAAAAAAAAAAAGAAGTGCCCTACTGGACAGAGGGTCTCTTGCTGGCTGTCCTCGGCTGCAGGGGAGGGGTTTGAACTTGGATTTCCTGCTCCAGGGCCTTTTCCCTCAACGCACCCACATGTTGCCAGCCCCCCATTCCCTTACTTCAGACATTCTATATGTGAATCCTCAGTGCAGTGAGCTCTTAGTGAGTGAGCCATTATTTTCAGCGGGGAGATCAAGCGAGTGTCTACGAGCCGTCTTTCACAGAGCGCCTGGCGTTTGCGGAGGAGGCAGGAAGACCTCAAATTCCCTTTCGGTTTTGGCTCCTTTCCCTCCTCCCTCTCATGTCTGATCCTTCTCTTCCAATGATGATCCCCGGGGAAACAGACTGGATTCCAGACCTGAAGCCTTGAACGATGCCGCGTGCCCCCACTCTGCCCAGCCTGGCCTGCAGACCACCACTGTCCTGGCTGGCTGGGCTCCTGGGGAAGCAGCCTGGCCTAGCATTCGGGGTCCTCCTCCTACTCAAGGGTTGGACGGCTGGCGGGCAGCTGGGGCCCGGAGGTCCCCGCCTGGCTCCTCTCACGCCCGGTCTCGCTGCTTCTGCACACTGCTGGGGGTGGGGGTTTCTGCCCCGGCCCGCGGGTGCTGGTGTCTGGGCTGCAGGCGAGGCCTCCAGGGCCGGCAGCCCAGGCTCAGATCCCTCCTCTAGCCCGTGTGAGCTCAGGTACCATGTACAGGGCCTCAGTTTTTAAATCTGCGCACAGGGCTAATGACGGTGCTGCCTTACAAGTTTAATTGGTGGAATAAATGGGCTTAAACCTGTCTGGTGTTTGGAAGGGGGTGTGGCCCATGCTTTTAACTCCTTGCTGGCTGCAAAGTTCCATGAGGGCAGGAGCTGGACTGTCCAGTCTATTATGGGGTTCCTAGACACTCGTGTATCATTAGGCATCAATGTTTGTGGACTGAATAAAGAAATCTCCCCTGCTCCACAGGCCTGCCTCATACATGGTTGATCCTGTTTAAAGACTAAACACAGTAAAACTATAATCATTATTATTGGTAACAACAGCAGCAGCATAAACCTTAAGGGTAAGACCTGAGGGTAGGCCATTTTGACCTGTGCTAGCCCTTTCTTTTTTTTCTTTTTTCTTTTTGGTACTGAGGATTGAATCCAGGGGGATTCTATCTTTGAGCTATACCCTCCTGCCATTTTTATTTTTTATTTTTATTTTTGGTGGCACTGGGGATTGAATCCAGGGGCAGTCTACCTCTGAGCTATACTCCCAGCCCTATTTTATTTAGAAACAGGGCCTCACTAAATTGCTAAAGGCCTTCTTAAGTTGCTGAGGCTGGCCTCAAACCTGTGATCCTCCTGTTTCAGCCTCCCAAGTACTGGGATTACAGGCGTGGGCCACCATGCCTAGTGGAATCTCTTTTGACCTAAAAAATAAATAAGTGTACTATGCTGTATCTTTATCAGCTTACTTTCTGCCCCTGTAACTGGTTCATTTTGGACAAATCTCTTATTTTTATCTATTTTAGTGTCCCCCAGGAATGACAAAGGAAGAAAATCAAAGCCCTCATTGGGTCTTCCAGGGCAGGCAAATAAGAGAAGAGGCATCTTGCAAAGGTTCTCAGCTTTTCGAGGCCAAGATGGGATCTTTCCTGTTGCCCGTGCCAGCTGCAGATGCTCGCCGGGCTGGATGGAGGAAAGGAGGGTGGCTTGTCCTGCCTCCAGCAGCTCTCCAAGGCAGACAGACCCGACCTCTTTCTCACTCAGAAGAAGTTAAAGCTGGGCATGGTGGTGCACGGCTCTCATCCCAGCACTTGGGAGGCTGAGACAAGAAAATTGCAGGTTCGAGGCCAGCCTCAGCAACTTAGTGAGACCCTCTTTCAAAAGAAAAAATAAAATAGAGCCGGGCGTGGTGGCGCACACTTGTAATCCCAGCATTTGGGAGGCTGAGACCGGAGGATCCGGGTTCGCGGCCAGCCTCAGCTACCTAGTGAGGCACTCCGCAACTTAGTGAGACCTGGTTTCAAAATAAAGAGTAAAAAATGGGGCTGGAGGTATAGCTCGAAGGTAGAATGCCCCTGAGTTCAATCCCCAGTACCGCAAAAAAAAAAAAAAAAAAAAAGAAAATAGGGTCGGGGGTGTAGCTCAGAGGTAGAACACCCTGGGTTCGACATCTAGTGACATACACACACACACACACACACACACACACACACACACACACAAAACAACACCAACAAAAAACCAAAGAAGCAGTTGAGTACAAAGCCCATCAGCTTCTGAAACTACATGTGTTTCCTGAGCATCTGCTGTGTGCCAGCCAGGCGCCCTGCCCGGCTGCCCGGGGACTTGCCGCCGGTGAAAGCGGTCTCACCGGCACACGAGGCATGCGGCACACATGAGTCTTGCTAACCCGGGGCTCTGCTTAGTTCTAAATGGCCTTTCTCCTCAGGGCTGCTGCCCTTGGCTTCCAGAGCACGTGCGCTGTCAACTTCCCTGGAGAGGGTGGGGTTTGCAGCTCTCCCCTCGTTCTCCCAACACCATCCCGTTTCCCAGTGGTACCCCGCAGCTTGTGCCCGCCGTGTAGACGGCACCGGGACACCACGGCCCATCGGTGGAAGCACAGTCAAGAGGCCCGGTGGAAGCCACACACCTCTGTGAATCGTGCTGCTCCTGCCTCCTGGACTGCTGCCTCGAGCCCTTCCCTGCTGCATCCGCCCGTCACCCCTGCTGTGCCTTCCCTGCCGTCCCGGGGATGCGGTGCCAGGCCCGTTTTCTGGGCTCTTCCATTGGCACACCGTACGTAAGTCTGTCGCATGCTTTCCCACCATGGCAGTGGGACAGGGATGGTGTGGGCTGGGATCCCGCCACCCCCCCCCCCCCCGGTTGTTTGCGGGTTACGTGAGGTTCTGTGTAAACGGCGCCCTGCACAGAGCCGAGCTCAGGGCACAGGCTTGGTCAGCGCTCCTCCCACGGCTAGAGGGGCTCTGGGTGCAGTGCCACATTCATTTTACACACCACTGTACCTCACACCTGATTCACTCCCTGGTGGGGTGGGGTGAGGCTTCAGCTGTAACAATGTGTGTGTGTGTGGTACTGGGGATAAAACCCAGGGGCATTCTACCTCTGAGATACATCCCCAGCTCTATGTAAAAAAAATTTTTTTTTTTTAAAACAGGGTCTCACTAAGTTGCCAAGGGCCTCACTAAGTCGCCAAGGGCCTAAGTTGCTGAGGCTGTCTACAAACCTGCGATCCTCCTGTCTCAGCCTCCCAAGTGCTGGGATTATAAGCAGGTGTCACCACGTCTGGCTCACCAGTAACAATCTGAAACATATATTCTTCCTCGCCCTCTGGCACCACACAGAGCCACAGGTGCACACCCCGAGGCTCCGGTAAATCGCGGCCAGCACTCACAGGCCCTCTCTGGAGCCTTCCCCAGCTTTCCCAGGACCGCACTCTGCCCTGGGCCTTCGCGCCCCTTCGCACCCACCCTGGGGAGGCTCTGGAGTTTGCTCTCATGGGCCATGTGACCTTCAAGAGTCTTTTCCTCCACTCCTGCCTTCAGCAGATGGACAGGACAAGCCTCCACCCACCTGAGGCCGGGTCTACCTGGAGCATCTGGGTGGCTGGCCAGCAGCCCCCCTCCCCCTCCTCGTCCCCCCAGTCCTCCTAGGAGGAACCTACATGGCCACAAATCCCACAACCGTCTCTCATCCTCATCCTCCGGCCCCGATTCCAGAAGCTTCCTGCAATATAGCCCCAAAGAGACTAAGTTGCTGCCAGGGACCAGGGTGGCCAGAGATTCAGCTAACTCCCACGGGAAGCTGACTGTCCTCTTAGACCCAATTGTCCCCTTCCACGTGACACCCAGGGAACATTCAGGGTCACACCCTAATCTCACCGGCTCTCCTGTGGTATAAAGTACTATTCTGAGGGCTTATCCTCCCGTTTTCCAGATGGAAGAGTTGAGATTGAGCCAAGGTGCGCTCTCCCTAAGGTGTCAGATCGGTGTGAATCTGCACGGGGAGGCCTGGGCCTCTCTTCTGGGCTTTCTGGGCATGCTGTTGCTGCTCGAGGGAGCCTGAGCACTTGGCGGCCAGGCTGTGCTGGGCTGGGTTGGTCTGGATTCCTCCTGTACTCTGCAATCCTAAACCGCAGCACCTCGCCAGTTCTGTGATCTCCCCTCTCTGCCTCGCCTCATCCTTTGTGCCAGGGCCAAGCCACCTGCGATTCCTTCCAAACCACCCGCCATCGACCGCAGAAGCCCAGGGGGAACCCACAGGTGGGACCTCAGTGCCGGAGTTCTGGGGTGACAGGACCAGCGGGAAGAGCCCCTACAATCTGGAAAGAGGCTCAATCGCAGCCCGGCTGGGAGTCGGACACTCAGCAGAGCACTCCCTCCTGTTCGCCTCCAGCCTCTTCAGCACATTTTTTCCCCCTTCTGAAAATATTCCTTAACAAAGAGCCATCTACTTCTGGCAGGTCCCAACCCAGCCCCAGCAGATCCCAAATGTCAGGATAGCATGAAGCTGTTTTGTTTTGGTCAAACACACTGGTGCTGGGTGAAAGAACTCACAGGGCTGTCAGGGGCCTTGCCATCTGAGGTCGGCAGGCACAATGGGGTCAGGATGCTGGTCCTACCAGTCTGGTCAGACTTCAGGATCAGGGCCAGGAGCAGTGGGAACCCCCTCCCTTCCCATCGGGGGCACACAGTGGTTCCTTTGGGAAGCTCTGCTTTTGGAGAGAGTGCATCTTCTCTCTGGAATGGGGAAATCTGGGAGAGATGGATGGGGAAGGGGAAGAGGCCTGCGGCAGGGGCCCAGAGAGGTCCTGGGAGATTCTGGAGCGCTGACCCCCGCTGGGGCCCTGGTGTGGGTGCTGTCTGGGGTGGAGGGACAGGCAGTCACCTCACAGTCTCCTGAGCCTCTGCCTGAGCTGGGGGAGCTGTTGAGGGTCCTAGGAGAGGCCAGAGCTGGTGGGGTTCTATGAGGTGTGTATGTGCTGAACAGTCTTATGTATGTGTGTTCCCAACACCTGGGTCTGTGTTGGAGCTCCTGTTTCTCTTTGTATGTTGGGGGGGTCCGAGTGACCTACGGTGTGTGTTCACGGATCTCAGGAAGATGGGTGGGGGGCGTGTCTATGGGCAAGGAGGGGGATTGGTTCAGGATATATATCGGGAGGCCCTGAGCATGAGATAAGGGTGGATTCTTGAAGAAGCTGGGGTCCAGATGGGTCAAGATCAGCAGCAGTGTGTGGAGTTATCGGAGTGTGCTGGGAGGCCCCGGAGAAGTGATTTTTAGGGGTGCCCTTGGGCATGGGGGGCTGCGGTGGGAGCTGAGGCCTATGGGTAGGGGTAGGAATCCTGATTTAAGAGGTGAGGCAGTGGTCCTGTGGAGTCAGAAAGGATGGGCAGGGCCCTGAGGCTGGTCTCCTTGGGGAGAGGAGGGGCAGGCCAGGGGCGGAAGATAGGATGCCAAGTCGAGGGATTGGGGGACATGGTGGCAAAGGTTGTGTAGAGGGGGAGGGGTCCTGATGGATCGGGCAGAGGTTGGGCGGGGAGGGAGATCCTGGGCTTGGGGGGTCGCTGGAGGGTCTGCGGAATGGGGGATGGGTGCGTCCTCAAGGGAACACCGGGGTAGGGTCCTGAGGATCTGCCGGAAGGATGGGCGGGGGTCCTGGGCCTGCCGGGGCCTCCGGAGAAGGGACAAGGTGGGGGAGGGGAGCCCTGCAGGGCTCCCGGGGAGGGATCGGGAACGAGGGTGGGCGGGGGCCGGGGACGGGAGTGCCGAGGCTCCCGGCGCGCGGCTTCCGGAGCGAGACGCCCCGAGTCGCGACGCTGACCGGCCCCCGCGGGCCGCGGTGCGGAGCCGCGGGCCTGAGCAGACGCCCCGGAGGCCCGGCCCGCGCCGCCCTACCTGCGCCGAGCGCGCCGCCATCGCCGTGCCGTGTCTCGCCGTCCCGGGCGGCGCCGCCAGATCCCCGCCGCGCGGCTTGCCTAGCAGCCCCGGCCCGGCCCCCTCAGCCGCCCCCCGGGACCGCGGCCGCCGCCGGCTCCGCCGCTGCCATTTCACCCGCTGACAGGAGCTGATGCCCCGCCCCCGAAAACCGGTCGGCCAATTCACCGCCCCCAGGCACTCTGACTCCGCCCATAGACCAAGAGTGACGGGATATCTAGCCAATCCGTGACCATGCCGCGAGGCGGGCCCTGGCTACGGTCAGAGGTGGCCGCCTCTAAGGAGAGAAGCGAATTGAAATGAGGGAAGCGGTGAAGGAAGGGTGGTTTTGCCTATAGAAATGAGGAATCCAGTTGATTAACACCTGGAAGAACCAATGGCAAGGTACAAGGGGGTGTGTCTCTGAGGGAAGGCTTCGGCCCTGAGGAACCCTAGGCAGAGGGAGCCAGGCGTTTGACACTAAGCCCCGCCCAGAGCCGGGCTTTCTGCCCAATAACGAGACATCCTGAGATGTCCATTATTATCTGCCCCTCAAACCTCGGCCTAGGCAACTGTTGGGGTGCTATGAAGATTGACATCTAGGAAGCCAATGATGCCAAAGGAGGGCGGGGAAACGATACTCTTTGACCAATGGGGCTGTGAGATTGGTGTGAGGTTGGCGAGCCGGGCGGTGGAGTTTGAGGCCTGCGTTGAATGAAATGGGGGCGGGGCTAAGCGAGGGCGTGGCCTATGCCTATGACAGGGCGGGATCAGATAAGGGACCGGCTTCTGGGTTGGACCTGGGAAGGGGCGTTGCCAGAAAGCGCATCCTCGGTGCTGGGCTCTGTACTGTGGGTGGGGCGGTCGATTTGGGAAGGATTGCATAGAAGAGACAGGCCCGGTTCCAGGCTGGGTTAAGTATCTTTTCTGAAGCTCAGGTTGTGCGGCATGTTCCTCCATCCAAGTTATAATCGCGCTACGATCACTGTTTACACGGCCCTCCCACCCCTTCTCCTCCCAGACTGGTAGCTTTCCAGAAGGGAGACGCCAGGGCCTAGGAAGGTCTCCAGGCCTAGACCAGATCTCCGGCATCGCCCTCCACCTGGGAACTGCTTGTAAATGTTTGATGAATGACCGAATAAACAGGGAAGGAATAGGAGTCATTCAAACTGGGAGGGGACCATTTAGGGACAGTCACTGACAGCAGGCAAGACGTGTTTCCATTCCAAGATACTGGGACAGGTCCTGCAGCTGGTGGGGCAGGGGAGGACTATGTCACAGAAGAGAGGGTGACATCATACATTAAGAATGGGAGCTGAAGCCAGGCGAGGTGGCCCACTCCTGTAATCCCAGTACTTGGGGGACTGAGACAGGATGATCCAAGGTTCCAAGACCAGCCTCAGCAACTTAGTGAGGCCCTCAGCAACTTAGCATGACCCTGTTTCAAAATTAAAACAGCCAGGCATGGTGGTACACGCTTGTAATCCTAGTACTTGGGAGGCTGAGACAGGAGGATCCGAGTTCACTGCCAGCCTTAGCTACTTAGTGAGGCTCTCTGCAACTAAGTGAGACCCTGTTTCAAAATAAAGAATAAAAAATAGGGCTGAGGGTGTAGCTTGGAGGTAGAATGCCCCTGAGTTCAATCCCCAGTAACCACACACACACACATAAAAATTAAAGCATAAAATAAAATGGTGCTGGGATATGTTACTTGGAGGTAGAATAACCTGAGTTCAATCTCCAGTACAAAAAAAAAGAAGAAGAACAGGAATTGAAAATGAGACAGAAATGGGAACCAAAAGGGTCCATCCAGGATGGGGCGTGCCAGAACCTTGTAAGGTCTGAGAGCTCAACCTTGTGTATAGCCAGGGGTTCAGTCTGGTCTTGTGAGCAAAGGCATGTAGGGCCGCATGTTCTTGGCCGCTATCCATCTCTCTGCCTCCGTAAGCTCTCCCCTCTCTTCCTATCTATATTGCACCTATTAAAATTCTGGAGCTGTGAAGAAAATTCCCAAAACATTTCTAAAAACCCGAGTGGTAAAAATAAATATAATGCATTCCTCCTCTCCACATCCCCATATCCCCTTCCCCCATTTTTTTTTTCTTTTTCTTTTAAGAAACAGATGGCTCCTCCCTCCTCTTACAGCCAGCTACGTGCCTGCTGGGCTTCAACGGCAGAGGCCCATTCGGAAGTGAGTGTGGACGCACTGTCGAAGGCTAGGATGTGGTGGGGCCCAACAGGCAGCAAGAGGCTTCTTGCTGAGCTAGCTGGCTTTGGGTCCTGCGTGCGGGGTTCTGAGGACCCATCGTGAAGGCCGCAGTCCTGAGCATGGCCATGGGTACCAGTTCTTCCCAGGATGACGTTCTCAGGACAGTTTGGTGGGAGCCACAGCTTGGCAGGTTCAGAAGGGCCTGGGGCCTCCAGTCCTCAGCAGGATGTGGGAGACAGAGGGACCTGCAGAAGCTGAGGCCTGCGTGGGCGGTAGGACCTTCAGAAAGAGGTCCTAGCCAGTTGATTCTTGGGTCTTGTCTGGGAGAGAGGCAGAAGCTGGCATCTGGGAAGTGAAATTCCACATAAAATCAGGCATGGTGACACACACCTGGAACCTGGTCTTTGGGAGGCTGAGACAGCAGGATCGCAGGTTTGAGGACAGCATTAGCGATTTAGGGAGACTCTCAGCAACTTAGCGAGACCCTATTTCAAAACAAAAAAAGTGAAAGGTTGAAAAAAAGGAGGGCTGGGGGTGTAGCTCAGAGGTACAATATCCCTGGGTTCAATCACCAGTACAAAAGCCGGGCGTGGTGGCACACGCTTGTAATCCCCAGTACTTGGGAAGCTGAGACAGGAGGATCCGGGTTCACGGCCAGCCTCAGCTACTTAGCGAGGCCCTCTGCAACTTACTGAGAACCTGTTTCAAAATGAAGAATAAAACCGGGTATGGTGGTGCATGCTTGTCATCCTAGCATTTGGGAGACTGAGACCAGAGGATCTGGGTTAGCTGCCAGCCTCAGCTACCTAGTGAGGCCCTCAGCAACTTAGTGAGACCCTGTTTCAAAATAAAGAATAAAA
>PVLC010048546.1:0-10700 GCA_004027655.1 Graphiurus murinus
AAAAAAAAAAAAAAAAAAAAAAAAAAAAAAAAAAAAAAAAAAAAAAAAAAAAAAAAAAAAAAAAAAAAAAAAAAAAAAAAAAAAAAGCACAAGCAACTCAAAGGAAGATCAATACATGGGCTGCATTAAACTAAAAAGCTTCTGTGCAGCAAAGGAAACTATCAAGAACCTCAACAGAGAGCCCACAGAGTGGGAGAAAATTTTTGCCAGCTACTCTTCTGACAGAGGACTAATATCTAGGATATACAGAGAACTCAAAAAACTCCCAGCTAAAAAAACAAATAACCCAATCAAAAAATGGGAAAAGGATCTAAATAGACACTTCACAAAGAAGAAATACAAATAGCCAATAAATGTATAAGAAATGTTCAACATCATTAGCAATCAGAGAAATGCAAATCAAAACTACCTTGAGATTTCACCTAACTCCAATCAGAATGGCAACCATCAAGAACACAAACAACAACAAATGCTGGCGAGAGTGTGGAGAAGTGAGAACCCTAATACATTGTTGGCGGGATTGCAAATTAGTGCAACCACTTTGGAAAACAGTATGGAGGATCCTCAGACAAATGGGAATGATCCTACCATATGATCCAGCAATACCTCTTCTGGGTATCTATCCAAAAGAACGGAAACCAAACTATCAGACCAACGCATGTGTATCTATGTTTATAGCTACACAGTTTACAATTGCCAAACTATGGAACCAACCAAGAAGTCCATCAACAGATGAATGGATTACAAAACTATGGGATATGTACACAATGGAATTTTACTCAGCCATAAAGAACAACAAAATCATGTTATTTGCAGGGAAATGGATGGAACTGGAAAACATTATGTTAAGTGAGATTAGTCAGTCACAAAAAGTTAAAAATCAAATGCTCTCCCTAATATGTGGAAGCTAGGGAGAAAATGGGACATAAGAGGGACTCCAGATGAAGGAGAATCCTTAGGTGAACAAAGATTTTGACTTAACGGAAGGTGATGGGGGGGGGGGGACACCCTAATGAGCATGATGTACTTTCATGAACACATCAAAGTCAATCACTAAACTGACCTTGAGAAGAGGGAGGAGGAGGGAGCACCAAATAAGGGAAAGATGAAAAAAAAAAAAAGGATTTGTTAAAGTTACACCAGATTTTTGATCTACGTAATGCGGAGCCCATTTCTATTAATGTGGCAGAAACAGCTAAGACATTTGTAGATCGACTTCAAGCCTTGGTCACTATCTGGCCCTCGTTTATCTCCTTGCTGGGAGGAGTTATCATAGCAACAGCAATAGTCATTTTAGGCTTATGCATTCTACCACTCATTGTATGCCTTGTGATCAATGCCTATGTTAGTATATGAGCAGATTTACATGGAATAAAAATGCAAGCACTGCCTCCCACAGGGCCTGGTAGTCAATGACAGGTTCGATTTTCTCAGGGCAATATCAACCTAAGACAGGGCTTGTTGAATGACTCATTGAGACCCCATGACGTAAGATTAAGCACCTGGTAGGAAACGACCTAAGAGAGGCACAGTCCTTCGTTCATTTTAAAATAAAAACGGGGGAGTGTGGGAGCCCAGCTGGGCCCTCTCCCCCCAGGCAGTTGCTATCTGCATATATGAGTAATTATACTGACTCTTCTGCTATGGCTACATTGGCATCTCGAAGTCTGGAGATTGTTCCTAGGATGCGTAGATGAAAGACCCTCCTACTTCTTAGAAAGCAAATATATGACCCTAAAGGAGTATGGTTTTATGACTCTAGAAAGTTTGCTTTACCAGGCTATGTTAAGAATGTGGGCTATACGTGTAAAACAAAGAAGTGGTGCTATTTGTGATCTGACAATGATTGATATGTCATAAATGTCTATGTAACCCTGTTGTACTCAAGAAATGTATAAAAAACCCATGCTGAAAAAAAAAAAAAAAAAAAAAAGAAAGAAACTGGACGGCACTAGAGAGAAGTGTGGCCTGCTTCAAAGTGCAAAGGGTAGGGTGGTGCTT
Source organism: Graphiurus murinus (assembly GCA_004027655.1). Lineage (NCBI taxonomy): Eukaryota > Metazoa > Chordata > Mammalia > Rodentia > Gliridae > Graphiurus > Graphiurus murinus. The sequence goes on from PVLC010048546.1 coordinate 2,002, forward strand.
GGGATGCCATGGAAATGTACAGTGTGTTTAGTATATGCCAGGCACTATGGATTTGGGAATTAGGTATTGCTCTTTGGTCTTTAGGAGAAGGTCGGCAGGGGACAAATAAATGACTATAAAGCAGCTGGATATGTTCGAAGCCTACGAAAGGGAGGCATTTTTATTAAGGAAGGGTTAAAGGAGGTTTTAGTAGCAGAATTCAGCTGAGTCTGGTTATGAATAATAATCTGGAATTAGCTAAGAAGATAAGGTAGGGATGAATTTGGAGCTATCAATATTTTATTTTAGTTCTTTATTGTCAAAACATATAGTAGGAGACGGAGGTGAAGAAGGATGAGCCTAACCAGTGGGTAAGAAGCCCCGAGCTTCAGATCTTATTATTTAGGTGCTAGGAAACTGTTTTCAATACGAAACAGCATGATTCCATGTGCAATTCAGATGGGTTGAGTGCTGTATTCCAGGGGAGCAGGAATGAGGTAACATGGTAGCTAGAGGGATTGAGAGGCAAGAACAAGATCACTCCTTATCATAGACAGGATGGTTGCTTATGCAAGATTCATTCTCCAGCCTTAACTAACAAAATCCTTATTTTGTCCAGATATTCACTGCTCCTGCCAATGATTAATTTAGGTGTGTGTGTGTGTGTGTATGTTCTAAATTTAGCCAATGAAATATGAGAGAGGTCTACGAGAGCAAGCCCAAGAAAGAGACCCAGGTAGAAGTGGGAATCCTTTCCCCTGGAGGTTGTTCTGTTTGGATAAGATATACTGAGGCCAACTGTAGCCAAACAGCCATCAGCTTGATAATAACTACCACATTAAGCTGGGAATGGTGGCACATGCCTGTAATCCTAGTACTTGGGAGGCTGAGACAGGAGGACCACAGGTTCGAGGATAGCCTCAGCAAGTAGTGAGACTCTCATCATCCTAGTAGGATGTCAAAATAAAAGAGGGCTGAGTGTGTAGCTTGGAGGTAGAATGTCCTTGGGTTCAATCCCCAACATCCACCCCCCACACTGTATATATATGACATTAAGGAGATGGAGGAGATGGAGTAGAGAGACAGAAGAACCTTGATACCATAGAGTCGTTACATTAACATTTTTTTTTTTTTTTGTATTAGGAATTGAACTCAGGGACATTTTACCTCCAAGCTACTTTATTCTTTATTTTGAGACAGAATCTCACTAAGTCTCACTCAGTTGCTGAGGATGGCCTGGAACCTGAGATCCTCCTGTGTCAGCCTCCCAAGTACTGGGATTAGAGGCAGGTGCCATCTCCCCAGTTGCTAGTCTACATTTTTTTTTTCTTTTTTCTGGTGGCACTGGGGATTGAGCCCAGGGGCATTCTACCTCTGAGCTACAGTATTATTTTATTTTTTATTTTAAATAGTGTCTTAGCCGGGTGTGGCGGCACACACTTGTCATCCCAGCATTTGGGAGGCTGAGACTGGAGGATCTGGGTTCTTGGCCAGCCTCAGCTACCTAGTGAGGCACTCTGCAACTTAGTGAGACCCTGTTTCAAAATAAACAATAAAAAATAGGACTGGGGGTGTAGCTCAGAGGTAGAATGCCCCTGAGTTCAATCCCCAGTACCGCAAAAAAACACAAACAAAATAAAACAAAACAAAAAACAGGGTCTTGCTAAGTTACTGAGGCTGGCTTCTAAACTGTGATCCTCCTGTCTCAGCCTCCCAAGTGCTGGGATTACAGGTATGCACCACCATGCCCGGCTGCTACAGTCTACTTCTGAAGAGAGTACTCAGGAGCAGTGGTGTTCTGCTCCCTCTTGGTTATGCTTCTGGCTAAGGTAGTGATGCAGGAGATGGAGTAAGGCAGCCACACAGGTGAGCCTGGTGAGAGAGAGAGGACTCCCAAGTCTTGACTTGAAAATCTGGATGAATAGTGATGATCATTGTGAAGACAGTAGTGTGGTTTGGAAGGACAGACCATCAGATAACCTATCTGGTCTTAGATGTGCTCAGTTTGAGGTGCCTGTGAGACTTCCAAGTGGAAATATTACACAAGCAACTAACTGTTTAGAACTCAGGAGTGATCTGGAAATGGAGATAAAATGGGGACTCACTGGTATATAGACAAATGGTAATTGAAGGCTTGAGCTTCATTTTCTGAACAGTTTATTCTTGTCCTTTGATCAGAATGGTACTCTATTAAACAATTTACATGCTTTTACTCTATTAATTTACATACTTAACAGTGATGTTTCTTCTCTGAGGCAAATAAACTTTCTTTAAAGATGTTTTGCTGTGATAGCTGTCAGTAAGTGACCAAGAGTACTTCCAAATGGTGTACAAATTCAACTTAAAGATTTAATAAGTCAGGCATGGTGGCTCATGCTTGTAATCCCAGTACTTGGGAGGCTGAGACAGGAGGATTGCAGGTTCATGGCCAGCCTCAGCTACTTAGTGATGCACTCTGCACTGTAGTGAGACCCTGTTTCAAAAGAAAGAATAGAAAATAGGGCTGGGAGTGTAGCTCGGAGGTAGAATGCTCCTAGGTTCAATCCACAGTTCCGAAAAAAAAAAAAAAAAAAAAAAAAAAAGATTTAATAAATGAAAACATTCACTACCCATGCTACTTGGAGGGTCCACGTAATCAAATGGGCCACCATGCATACTATGCTTTCTGTCACTATTAGCTTTTCTGCCTTCTCAGTGTTTGTACTGATCTCTACTTTACCACCTCTGCATGTTTAATATTCCAATTACTTAATTTCTATATGTTTACTTAACAACACCTTTGCTGCTTTTGAACTTCCTTTATTTTCTTTTATGTATTTTTGGTACTGGGGATTGAACCCAGGGGTATTCTACCTCTGAGCTACACCCTCAACCCTATTTTTTATTCTTTATTTTGAAACAGGGTCTCATTAAGTTGCGGAGGGCCTCACTAAGTAGCTGAGGCTGGCCGTGAACCTGCGATCCTTTGGTCTCAGCCTCCCAAGTACTGGGATTACAAGCATGCGCCACCACGCCCAGCTTATTCTTTATTTTTGAAACAGGGTCTTACTAAGTTGAAGAGGGCCTCAGTAAGTAGCTGAGGCTGGTTGTGAACCTGCGATCCTACTGCCTCAACCTCCCAAGTACTGGGATTACGAGCATGTGCCACCACGTCTGGCTTGAACCTTCTTTATGACATTTTGTGCTGGGTGTGGTGGCGCATGCTTGTAATCCCAGTACTTGGGAAGCTGAGACTGGAGGATCCAGGTTTGCAGCCAGCCTCAGCTAATACTTAGTGAGGTCCTCCACAACTTAGTGAGACCCTGTTTCAAAAATAAAGACTTAAAAATAGGGCTGGGGGTGTTGCTCGGAGGTAGAATGCCCCTGGGTTCAATCCCTAGTAACACACACACACAAAAAAAAAAAAAAAAAAAAAAAAAAAAAAAAAAAAGAAGAAGAAGAAGAAGAAGAAGAAGAAAAAAAAAGACATCCTGTGAATTAAAGAAATATAATTGGGTGTAGTGGTGCACACCTGTAATCTCAGTTACTCAGGAGTCTGAGACAGGAGGATACTAGTTCAAGGAAGGCCTGGGTAACTTAGTGAAGGTGTTTCAAAATAAAATGAAAAGGTCTGGGGACATAGCTCAGGAGTAGAGAGCTTGCCTAGCATGCTTAAGGCCCTGAGTTCAATCCTCAGCATTGTAAACAAACAAACAGAAAGAAACATACTACCTAGATATGGTGATAGATAATTTGGTGTTTTATTTTTATATATTTATCTGTCATATATATATTTGTGTATGTTTGATACATTTCATAATTAAACCATTTCAAACTACTCTCAATAGTCTTAAAATCAGAATAAATTTGACATTTTTATATGCAATGAATGACTTAACACTGTTCCTACTTTGTGGGGGGGAAAAAGAATGCTTAGTAAATTATAGGTATTTATTATCATCAGCACTACCAGCATCTTCAAAGTCTTGGATTTGTGAGTGATATAAACTTGAACAGATGCCCAGAAAACAATAAAACATGACAAGGCATGTTTTATTAGCTCATTAATACATGCCTTGGGTCCAATGTAAGGGACAGGTTGTGGGTAAATGGACCAGTGAAATATACCCCAGAGTATCTTAATGCTTTTACACAGCATTCACGGTTTCACTTTTAAACCTCTTAAAATGTATGCTTTCTTTCTTAAACAGCGCGCGTGCGTGTGCGCGCGCGCGCACACACACACACACACACACACACACACACACACACACACAAACACCCACCATCCATACTTGGAATATTTTCAACTTCTAAGAAAGAAAAAAAAATCTCCCTCCCTTCCTTCCTTCCTTCCTTTCTTCCCAGGGGCACTTTACTACTGAGTTATAGCCCATCCCTTAACATTTTTTTTCTTTTTCTTTTTTGCGGTACAGGGGATGGAACCTGGGAGCATTCTACCTCCGAGCTACAGCCCCAGCCCTAATTTTTTAATTCTTTATTTGGAAACAGGGTCTCACTAAGTTGCGGAGGACCTCACTAAGCAGCTGAGGCTGGCTGCAAACTCGGATCCTCCAGTCTCAGCCTCCCAAATGCTTTTTTTAAATTTTGAAACAAGGTCTTGCAAAGTTACTAAGGCTGGCCTTGAACTTGTAATCCTCCTATCTCAGCCTCCTAAGTGCTGGGATTACAGGCGTATACCACCATACCTGGCCTCTTCCTATTTCTAATCTATAAAGTAAAACATTCAATATGAACTCCCTTCCACATTAGTAGGATTAACTAGCTTCTTTCAACTCAAACTCATGGATTACCACTCTCAAGTCAGTCTTCCTTGTCTACCTTCTCCATTTTTAAGGGAAAAGTCTGCAAAGTTGCTGGTGTAGAATAAAAATTTTGCAATGACTTTGTGTGGGTTTGTGCAGATTTTTTACAAGAGGATTAATAAATACAAAAACTTTTAAAAATATACTGTAAATGCTTCATGAACAGCCCAGACATGGCTTTCCTGAAACTCCAAGTACTATACTTTTGCTCTTTACAGTGTGGGGAGGGTTGACATCTGGGTCACTTAATGGTTCCTATCCCTGGAAGGCAGGGCTTGGGGCTTCAGGCTTAGAAGCCTCCAGTTAAACTCCTCTAACCAGCTCCTTAATGATAGGCTTGTTCTAGCCTCCCAAGTCCCCACAGATCCTCTGACTCTCTATTACTATAGTTTACAATTGGTAAAGCTACCCCAAACCTAGTGGCTTCAAACAGAAATCATTTACTATTGCCCACGGCCCTTTGGAGCAGATGGGAATCAGCTCATCTAGACTGGTGGCCCTGCAGCTCACTACACACCTCTGGGTTTGCTGAAGACGCTCTGCTCCAGTATGTCTCTTTCTTCCCAGACCAGAAGGCTAGGCAGGGCATATTTTTTCCATGGTGACAAGCAGAAGCCCAAGATCTACTGGCCAAAGCAAGTCAAACAGCTGAGCCCAGAGTTAAAGGGCATGCAAGTACAGCACAGTCTACTCCTACAGTGGGTAGGCATCGAAAATAGATGGCAATATGGCTGCATAACAAATTACCCCAAACTTAGTGGCCTCAAGCAACAATAAACATTGATTATGTCTCACAATTTCTGTGGGTCAGGAATTCAGGAATGGCTCACCTGGATGATTCTAGTTTGGGGCATTTCATGATGTATTAGAAATGCTATATTCTGCAAAGAGACTAAAATGAACATATGCAAATATTCTGCATTTCTAATTACTATTACTTTTTTTTTTTTTTTGCGGTATTGGGGATTGAACTCAGGGGCATTCTATCTCCAAGCTACACCCCCAGCCCTATTTTTTATTCTTTATTTTGAAACCGAGTCTCACTAAGTTTTGGAGTGCCTCACTAGGTAGCTGAGGCTGGCCTTGAACCCGGATCCTCCGGTCTCAGCCTCCCAAATGCTGGGATTACAAGCGTGCGCCACCACGCCCGGCACTATTACTTTTAAAGCTATATTTTTGTGTAGTATAATTAATTTTATGGGGAAATGCTATTTAGAAGGTACTTAGCACCAAAATAAAAGACCATCATATGTAAAGCACAGGTTAAAAGATGGCAAATGTTAACTCAATTTCACAAAACACACAGTAAGAGAGTAATAAAACAGGAGACATAAATTGTAAATCAATAAGTTGAGAGGTAGGATGCCTGCGGAACTCCTGGGCCCTCGCCCTACACTTATTTCCGTTGCCAACAATCGAGTCTGCTGCTTCACACCTGTTTTATTTCATCACTCTTCCAGCTGGTCTCTCTGATCCTAATTTCTTTGATTTCCAATTTATTCTAGTCACAGTTTCTACAATCATCTCTATTAAAGATCTTCTCATTGAGTAAGACTTCACGGTAATTTTCTACTGCCTAGTATTATAAATCCAAACTACCCCAAACAAATATACGTTCAAGAACTATCTGCTGATTTATTTATCCCCTCTAAAATGATCATCCTTCTCCAATAAGGCCCTAGTATCAACTACCATTATATCTTTGTCTCGATCTCAGCTCTCATTGCACACATACCCAATCTGTCTGGCACAACTGCTAGAATGTAATAGGTACTCAATAACACATGTTGAATGAACAGTCCGTGAGTAATAACTTGGTAACCCTAAAGTAAAGTTATAGGTTTCTTTTTACTTTTGCAATGCTAGGGATTGAACCCAGGGCCTCGTTGCATGCTAGGCAAGTGCTCTATTACTGAACCATATCCCCAGATCTTTTTTTTTTGCGGTACTGGGGATGGAACCTGGGGGCATTCTACCTCTGAGCTACAGCCCCAGCCCTATTTTTTTATTCTTTATTTGGAAACTGGGTCTCACTAAGTTGTGGAGGGCCTCACTAAGCAGCTGAGGCTGGCTGTGAACCCGGATTCTCCTGTCTCAGCCTCCCAAATGCTGGGATTACAAGCGTGTGCCACCATGCTCAGCTATATCCCCAGACTTAAAAATAATTTTTTTTTTTTTTTAAATTTTGAGATAAGGTCTCACTAAGTTGCAGAGGCTAGCCTTGAATTTGCAACCCTCTGCCTCAGACTTCAAGTAGTTGGTATTGCAGGTGTGTGCCATTACATGCGCCACAACACCTGGCTCATCACATACATTTTCATAACACCTCTCTGCCTCTCTGAACTATTCTTTAACCACTTTAATGATCATCTGTTAGATTCTACCTGGTCAGGCTTTCTTTCTATTCCTTTCCAATTAAGCCAGTTCTACTTCCAGGCCTTTGCCTCAGTTGCTCCTCTTCTTGAAATCAATTTCTCTCTCTCTCTTTCTCTCCCCCCCCCCTTTCTGCCCTCCCTCCCTCTCTCTCCCTTAACACATGGCTGACTGATCTTTGTCATACAGATCTCAGCTTACATTTATATCCTCAGAGAGATTATCTATGAACATCAAATCTACACATCTACACCCCCTCCATCCTTCACTATCATCATTTCTATTTTGGTTTTCACTGTGCAGTTATCATTGTCAGTTATTTCTCTTGTTTATTTATTTGTGTGATTCGTTATTTATAGTTGACCTTTCCACTAAAATGTAAGCTCCATAAGGGCAATGACACTTTGGCTCACTGAGGACTTGTATCTCCAGTGCCTGCTACACAGCACATGCTCAAAACACACTAAGTGAATGAGTAGACAAATCTGACTTCCCAGGCTCACCTTCCTGACCCCAACAAATGCTTACAGTTTCTCTTCATCCATTTCTACTACATCTTCTAAGACTCAACTTAGGAATTACTACCTCTAGGAAATTTTCTCTGAAATATGGTGGATCCTTAATGCTGCACTTTCTCCTGCATATATCATCTATACCATATAGTCTGTCATGGGGTACGATGGGTGAATTGTTCTCTAGTGGCTTCGCATGCATGTTTTTCCTCTGAACTAAACACATCATTGGATTCTTGAGGGAAGGCATGTTTATTTGTTTATTATTATTTGGTGTTACTGGGGATTGAACCAGTACCTCCAAGCTACACCCCCAGCACTATTTTATTCTTTTACTTTCAAACAGGGTTCTACAAACTAAGTTGTAGAGGGTCTCACTAAGTTGCTGAGGCTGTCTGCAAACCTGTGATCCTCCTGTCTCAGCCTCCCAAGACCTGGGATTACAGGTGTGCACCACCACACCCAGCTATTTATTTATTTTTAACTTTTTTTTTAATTGTAGTTTTGTTTTGAATGCTCCAGAAGTACTCAATATGTTGTTTGGCACATAGCAGAAATTCAATATAAGTTTACTAGTGTGTATTTTATCAACACTGCCTAATTTAGCTCTATGGTAATATAGGATTCATAATAACAAACAATTCAACTAGAATTCAACGAGAAACACTTTAGATTTTCTACTCCATTCTCTTTATTATGTTAAGATATCAGGAGAAAGAATCTTTCTTGGTTTTCTGAGAGATATCTTCACTGAGATATGAGTAACTAAGTAAACTCTGGTTTCTGAGTACATGATGGGAAAACTAGCTATTTGCAAAAGTACTATTCTTCTTTTTTTTTTTTTTTGGCGGTACTGGGGATTGAACTCAGGGGCATTCTACCTCCGAGCTATACCCCCAGCCCTATTTTTTTTTATTCTTTATTTTGAAACCGAGTCTCACTAAGTTGCGGAGTGCCTCACTAGGTAGCTGAGGCTGGCCGCGAACCCGGATCCTCCGGTCTCAGCCTCCCGAATGCTGGGATTACAAGC
>PVLC010048547.1:0-10896 GCA_004027655.1 Graphiurus murinus
AAAAAACCATGTCAATCTTGAGTTATATTAGAACTCAGAGCAACATTTTTTTTTTTTTTGCGGTACTGGAGATTGAACTCAGGGGCATTCTACCTCCGACCTATACCCTCAGCCCTATTTTTTATTCTTTATTTTGAAACCGAGTCTCACTAAGTTGCGGAGTGCCTCACTAGGTAGCTGAGGCTGGCCGCGAACCCGGATCCTCCGGTCTCAGTCTCCCGAATGCTGGGATTACAAGCGTGCGCCACCACGCCCGGCTCTCAGAGCAACATTTTACTCTCAGAGCCATACTTGTATTTGCTTGCTGATGGTTGGTTTGAGAAGGTATTACCCATCTGGCAGCCAAGACGTGAAAGAGGCTGTGGGTGTATGTACGGATCTCACCCTCTCCTCCTCAAAACACACCATGCGCCCCTTCATTCTGAAACACGTTCTGCATTCCCTGCCCTCTAAGACTGACTGCTGACACCCTTTCCCCTGAGAGCTGGTCCCGGGCCTCAGGGACAGCCTTATACAACAACACGCGATGCCTGGGGCCACCGGGGAGCTGGCAAAGGCTTCCTACAGGACACGACTAAGTCGCTGGATTGTTCCCTGGGTGTCCTGAAGCTTGGCAAATCATTCTCTGTCACCCCTCCAAAAGGTGGTGGCTACATGTGACCAGGAGTCCCAGCTGGGCTCTCCGGAGGGCTGCCTGCGCACTCCTAAGTTATCTGCTTGGTGACCTTTCCAGATGCCAGGTGTCAAGCTGTGACCCTAGGATAAAGATATCTTAGTGCCAGTCTCCTGGGCCTTGGGAAATATCCCAGAGGCCTGATTGCAATTCTTAGAAGAAAAGGTAATTCGATGCCCCAAACAGGCATGGAATTTGAAAAGAACAATGTGAAACCCACCAGGCATCTCACACGGGGAGTTGCTGCGGAGTGCCCAGAACCAGGGGTGAAGTCAGCAGGCCCTGAACTTGGGAGGCTCCTACCCTCACTTGCAGCTCAGCTGGTCCAAGGCTCACAAAGGAACAGGTGGCCCCTGCCCCAGGAAAAGGAACAGGCACCCAACCCCTAAGGCTTCCCCCTGGTCTCCGGGAGCCAGGGGCCCTGGGGCCCTTAACTGGACAGGACTGGAGAATTTAAACCCAGCAGGCTTTTCAGAACCCAGGGAAGTGAAAGCCCATTCCCCATTACTAGAAACAAACATTCCAATAAGAAAAAAACCTATCCAAAGGGCCTGGAGGTCAATAATCCCAGGCTGCCAGATTAGCAAACAGCAAAGAGAAATTCCAGGAAGACTCCCTCTTCCTCCCTCCCCAGAGAAGGCAAATGGCACAATATGTATTAACAGACAATGGCCAGCCAAGGTCACCTTACCAGCAACTTACCCAGCCCACCCTCCGGGTCCTTCCAAACCCCAGGGAGCAGGGACCCAGCTACACCTGGGCCAGCTCAATGTGTTGGTGGGAACAACAATAGCAAATGAAATTATCAAAGGACGGCTGGGTGGAGCCCACTAGACTAGTCACACAAAGAGGACCCCCACCTCTGTTGGGGGGAGGGACCCATGAAGGGAAAGAGAGCCCTGCTGGGCTTCCAGCACCTGGAATTAGCAAGCCTGGTGGATCCCTATTAACTGTTTTTTTTAAGGACATTAAATCCTGGTGCCTGAAACCTCGGGACCAGAGGAAAAAAACCGAAGGCCTGCAGAACCCTCCAGACTTCCAAGCAGGTCTGAGGCCAGCATTGTTCATTCAGTAAACAAATGAGCCATAAAATAAGTCCCTGGGAAGCAGGCTGTTCACTTTGCGCTTCCTTCCAAGACTGACTGGTCCCTTTCCGAGAATCAAAACCAGTCGGCAGGCAGAACCAGTCGGCTGGCCAGCATTCTAAGGACAGAGGAGCATCAGGCCTCTTGGGCAGCTTGGAGCTTGAAACATCAAGGTCCCCTTACTTTAGGGCATTCCCCTGCTTGAAAAAGGCAGCCAATGTGGGCAGGGGGTGGGGAGCACCAGCTCCTACCAAGCTTGAGAGAGGTTGGCCCCCTGCTGAACAGAGAACCCCAAATTCCTTCTCCAGGGCCCAATGAACATGCCCGGTGTCTTTTTTTCTGGGCAGGACAGCCGGGTGGGAGGCAGCCTTGTTTTATTGGATGACAACATGGGCCAGCAAAACGCTCCCCAGCATCCTGAAGTACAGCCGCTGTCCATCCAAGTCTGTCGAAACGCTCGGCAAACCACCCATTAATTTTTATGGTGGCCTGAGAAGCAGATTGAGAATCATTACCATCTTTCTTTTTTTTTTTTTTTTTTTTTTTTTTTTTTTTTTTTTTTTTTTTTTTTTTTTTTTACAAGACAAGGAACCAAAACCACAGAGAAGGCTGAGAGGTACCAGGTCTTCCCTGCTCCCCATCTGGGCCCAGGATCTCATGGAGAAACCCCAGCCCACTGGAAGGGGGCTCGTGACCAGCATAGTCCACCCTCGGGGAGACCTGGGCCCCACATCCAAACTTTGGAGCTCCCAAGCAATCACGGTTAGAAAAATGGGGAGGGGAGGGATGCACAAAGGACTTCTTTGGACAAGAAAGGCCTCAGATGTAACTTAATGATTAAATCTGCAATGCTATGCCCCCTGCGTGGGGATACGTGGGACCTGGGAACGGTACTATTGTGTTGTTTATTTCCATAGTCTCTGCTCTGGCATTCAATGCTTTTGCAATCGGCACAAAAGTTGGGCGAACTTTATTATTATAACTGATAAATCACATAGCACCCATCTGCTGCACTAGCTTGGAAAGAATAAGCATGCATACATAAAATTAAGCACAGTGTTCCTTTTCAAATCTCACGATCCGCCAGGCTCCACAACCTTCGCCGCCGCTCCTCCCGCGTGGCGTCTCCCCGGCGCCCCATACCCGGGAAGGGCCGAAGCCTGCAAGCCCGGGTCCCAACGCCCAGCTGCCCCTGCCCCCGCCCCGCCGTCCCGGCCAGCGCCCCGCGCTGCACTGCCTGCCCCCGGGCTGGGAGCTCCGAGACTCCGCCAAGCTGGGACTGAAGAGGCACCACCCGCGGCGACCAGCCGGCTCCCCGGTACACGCCACTCAGAGAACAACGCGCCACTATCCTGGTCCGTCCCACCCGCCGGCCGCCGGCGCTGTCACCCCGCGGAGGCTCGGTCACCGAGCGTCACCCCAGAAACCGGAGTTTTCAATTTCACCCTCCACCAGGGCTCTCGAAGAAGTTGAAATGTGCATTGTCACCAAGTTTAACTGGGAGCCGCGAGCCCTCCCCTCCTCCCCGGAGCCGAGCCAAGGGGGGCGCCCGACCCCTCCGCGCCCTCCCGGCCCCGGGGGTCCCGGCTCGAGCCCCGACGCCGCGTCCGGCCGCCTCGGAGCCGCCCAGGGCCGCCCGCCCGGCAGGCGCCAGCGCCGGGGAGGGGTCGCCGCCGCTCGGGGACTTCAGTGCGGCCGGGGGTCCCGGGCCTCGCCCGCCGGCGCCCGGGCTGCCCCGGAATCACCCCGCGCCCGAACCCCAGCCCTGAACCCAGGCGGCGGGAGCGATCGGCGCCGCGAGGGGGTGCGGAGCGCCGAGCGAGGCCCGCGGGGATCGGGCGCGCCGCCCGCCGGCCCCCAGGGCCCCGGCCCCGCGCGCCCCGCCGCCGCGCGCCTACCTGGCTCGCATGGCGTCCCCGCGGGCTCCTGCGGAGCTCCGGTCGTCGGCCGATCGCCCGGTCGGGGGCGCGCGCAGCTCCGGGAGGCTCGGCTGCGGCCGACGCGAGGAGGCGAGGGGCACGGACCGCCGCGAGCGCCCGGAGTGCGCGGCCCCCGCCCGGCCGGCCGGCGGAGGGGTGGTCCCGGCGGGGGCGGGGCCGAGCGCGGGGCGTGGCCGGCAGGGGGCGCCTGGGGCGGCGGGGCGGGGCCAGAGCGGGCAAACGGAGCCCTAGCTGGAGGGGCGGGGCTTGGGCTCTAGGGGCGGAGCCACGATGGAGGGTGTGGCCTAAGCTGGAAGGGGCGGGGCCTGGTCTAACTGGGCGGGACGAGCTCCGGAGGGGCGGGGCCAGGGCAGAAGGGTGTGGCTGAGGCGGGGGCGTGGCCGGGAGGGCGAGCGGGGTGGAGGGGCGGGGCCGGCGCGGTGGCCTGGGCGGGCGGGGGCGGGGCCAGCCGGGGTAGGGGCGGGGCCGCGGCTCAGAGGCTGGCGCGCTGGGTGTCCGGGCGCCTCTCGCCGGGGCTGGGTTCCCGCCTCCGCGCCTCTTCTCTTTCCTTTCTTTTCCCGCTCTAGCCGGCAGGGAGGGGACGGGCCTGCTGGTGGCCCCGGGGTCTTGTTCTTTGGTACCGAGCAGATCTAGATATGGCGGTCTGATCACGACCTCCTGGCTGCACTCCTGTGCCCCCCGCACTCCAGTACTCCCCTTCTCCGAGAGGAGGACCTTTCCCGAAGGCTCAGACCCGCGAGAGGGCGTTGACGAGGTCACACTTTCGCGGGCGGTGAAAAGAAGGTAGCGTGCGAGGCTGTGGGAGCCAGCGCAGAAGTTAAAAAGTAGGGACAAGAAAAAAAGCTGGCAAAGCTTCCTGCTAAGCGGAGTGCAGATTGACCATGTAGTGTCCGAATCATTTACATTTCCTCTGTGCACGGATTGCCGGGGCTCCTGGCAGGTAGTAGGCGCTTAATAAAGGCTCAGTGGACGAAGGCATCATTTGCCTTGTGGCAAAACCTAACTTCTTTCCTTAGTTATTTGCACGCGAATAAACAGAAGCTTGGGGGTGGGGGACTGCTTTGCCCCAGGGAGAGAGGTAGAAGCAGAATTTGAACCGGCTTAGAGGTTGGGATCTAATCACTGTCTACTGCCAGGAGCCACGCTGCAGGAATGGGGATCCCCTTGAATTCGGAGCCCAGGAGCAAGCACATGAAGAAAGAAGAAGCCAACAGTGTTGCAGGGCCGAAGCTAGACGCACACTGAGTCGGTCCTCGCCATCACCCAGTGCAACAGATAGGGTTCACCTTCTGTGGGTGACTTTAGAAGTTAAGGAACTGTGAAAGTCTGTATGGGATCACACAGGGCGTGTCTGCATCTGAATTCAAATCTGGGGTTTTCAGTCTCCCAAGCTCTTGCGGCTCCTTCTGTCTCCGAGGCCTCCCTGTATCCAAGGAACCTGGTTTTCTCCCACTGGTGAAGTCTGTGTTGAATTTTCAGAATTAGAGACAGGGAGACAGAGAAGTAGGGCTAGAGCTCAGGAGAAAGGTAGAGATTAGTCTTCTGTGTGTAGGTAATTGAATTCCTTAAAATGGACATGATTACCCCTAAGATGTATGCTGCAGATTTTCAAAGGAGGATGAAGGAGGCAGATGCGTGGGTGGAGGAGACATTCCATGGCCTGTGGCTGAGGAGGGAATCCAGTTAGTGTAGGGCACCGAGGCACCAGCCTCCTTGTGACTCAGTTTCCTAAATGGGTATGAAAATTAAACACAGCATGTAGAGTCCTCTGGAGAATGCCTAGTACTTGGTAGCGTTCACTAAGTTTTGGCTACCATCATTACTGCAGCCCTAAATAACTAGCATCCACACTATGTTAAAAAAAAAAAAAAAGCCTATAAAGCATTCAAAAAGACAAGCCAGTAGAAAATGATCAAAAGGTATAAAAAGTCAACGCCTGAAGCATCGGGAATGGCTGGAAGCGGGAAAAGCTCCTCAGCTGTGCTGACAACGAGGGAACTCAGGAAAGCCCCAGTTCAGCCCAGGCAAAGCTCGGTCCATGAGCAGGGGAGGAGGAAGACACTCACAAAGCACGAAGTGCGGTGGGGATGCAGGAGGCAACGAGAGTGCAGGAAGCAGCGTGTGCACAGCTCGCCTGGGGCAGCAGAGAGCACAGGTTCTGGCATCTACAGGGAAAGGCACAGGGCTCGTACCACCACGCCAGCACTTAAGCCAAGCTGTGTCCTAGAGAGGATTGACGGAGCCCAGAATCCTTAAAGGAAGTGGAAGAAAAACAAATGGAAGACAAAAACACATTATCTTGTACTTTTCCTTCAACTCCAGTGCTACTTCTGGGTGAACAAGGGATATTAGAACGTCACACATTTAGGTGTGAGTTGTCTGTGAACTGTTTTGTCTTTTGTATGTAGGAAGGTGGTGAGGTTTCCAGTTGTGCTGCTTGAATGTATGCCTTCTCACCCCACCAGTTTTTGTGGCGTGTTGTTCTAAAGAGCTCTAAGATGAGAGAGAAAGAGAAAGAAGAAAGAGAGAAAGAGAGAGCTATTCCTAACATTCAATTATTCGGTAAGTATTTCTAGAAGGAACACATACAGCAAAATCAATAGCTTGGTTTTTTTTTTTTTTTTTTTTTTTTTTTGCGGTACTGGGGATTGAACCCAGGGGCATTCTACCTCCGAGCTACACCCCCAGCCCTATTTTTTATTCTTTATTTTGAAACCGAGTCTCACTAAGTTGCAGAGTGCCTCACTAGGTAGCTGAGGCTGATCACGAACCCGGATCCTTCGGTCTCAGCCTCCCAAATGCTGGGATTACAAGCATGCGCCACCACGCCCGGCTGTTTTTTTTTTTTTTTTTAAGTACAAGAATAATGTCTGTTTGTTTCAGGGAATTAAAATGATTAGAGAATTGTGTGGAATAAATAAATAAAGCATTAATTCTAATTTCATACTCTCCTCCAAGATCCTATGGTTAAGGTGAATTTTACCACTTTCCAGAAACTTTTTCCAAGCATTGGTACATGTGTTAATGAGCATATACATGCATGTATGATACATATGTGTACACACATGCACAGATAAATAGTGAAAGACAGAGTATGAGAGATTGTAAAATTAGGCTGCCTGAATTCAAACACCAGCCTGGGTAACATAAGGCAAAGCTACACTGTGCTACCTGTTTTCTCTTTCTTTTTTTTTTTTTGCAGGACTGGGGCTTGATCCTAGGGGCATTCTACCTCCGAGCTACACCCCCAGCCCTGTTTTTTATTCTTTATTTTGAAACAGGAAGGATCTTACTAAATTGCAGAGGGCCTCACTAAGTAGCTGAGGCAGGCGGCAGGCAAACCCGAATCCTCCTGTCTCAGCCTCCCAAGTACTGGGATTGGAAGCATGCACCACGACGCCTGGCTCTGTTTTCTCATTTTAAGATGGTCCAGTGTTTGCAAGGGATTGAGATGATGCACGGAGATTGCTTAGCATGGTGTGGGGCGTGCACAGAACATCACTTACAAATACACGCTGTGATTATTATTTATACACACATACTGAGAGGTTATTCTTTAGTTCACATAAAACCCAAATGAATGAGGCCAGCTTTTAAATAAACTCCAAATAGAAGTGTCTTTGTCAAGAGGATGTCCACATTGCCTTCAGGGAAAAGGGTAGAGGAGACAGATCTAAGAGAACTCCAGGCTTCAGGATAGGATTCCACCTGGCCAATCTTTCCGTGGGCACGGACCCTCAAGGTGCAGGTGTCCTCAGTGTACGGTAAAAATGCTACTTTTGGGGAGTCGCCCACGTCCAGGAAAGAGAGACGCACGGAGAAGTCAGAGGGAGGGAACGAGGTAGGTTCGCGCTGACAACCTGGCACCTCAGTCATTAAAACCAACCATTCAGCTCACCCGACCACCGCCATGAAAGACTCATTCAAGGGCCTCTCGAAATGGATAAAACACTCCCAGAAACAGCGGCTCAGACACAAACAACACCCAAGTGGCGCAAACCATGCTGAACTCTACACTCTCTGAGAGAACATTCCGGCTGTCTATACAACACACTTCACCTTAGGAAGGAGCTACTCAGAAATCACATGCAGGCACACCGAGAAAACACTTCTCTCTGCAAAAGGCCATTCTCGGGCATGGAAAGAAAATCAACAGAGCTCCTTTGGTGAAGTGAAAATAGTGACCACCGCCGTGTGTGTGTGTGTGTGTGTGTGTGTGTGTGTGTGTGTATGTATGTGTCTGTGGGGGGAGGATAAAAATACACAAAACACAATAACAGAGCAAAGAAAAGCATAAAGCACACAGTATTTTTTGTTTGTTTGTTTGTTTGTTTTTTGTTTTTTGGGTTTTTTTGCGGTACTGGGGATTGAACTTAGGGGCATTCTACCTCCGAGCTACACCCCCAGCCCTATTTTTTATTCTTTATTTTGAAACAGGGTCTCACTAAGTTGCAGAGTGCCTCACTAGGTAGCTGAGGCTGGCCGCGAACCCGGATCCTCCTGTCTCAGCCTCCCAAATGCTGGGATTACAAGCGTGCGCCACCACGCCCGGCTGATTTGGTATTTTTATATCAGCATCTGAAAACAAAGTTGCGCCCTCTGTGTGGGTGACTTGTCCCCTCCGTGTGGGAAGCAGCTGCCTGTTGTCAAGAGCCTGGTCTTTCTGCTCCTAAATCACCACTCCACTATGTAGGCCCCGCCCATTCCTCAGCCAGCGGGAGACTGGGAAGGAAAAGCGAGCCGTTTTCTTCTTATAAAGCAAAGACCACTTGGGCTTTCCACTGGTGATAAAGGTTCTCTTGCATACAGCACATATTTGAGAGATTTTTCACTGAATGGCTCTGCTGAAAAACACATCTATTTTGTTGAGTTTTTTTCTCTTTTAATCTGAAAATACACTTACATTATTCTTAAAAATGTTTTGAGTATAAAATTGTATTTGTAGCAGCCTATCTGAAGTTGTTTTTTCGTTTTTTTTTAATTGCTATTAAAAGTCAGCTGTGATTCTAAAAAGCAAAACCAAACAGAATCCCAGCAGTTTGAGTTAAATGTGTGTCAATCCAAGTCGTATATGTGGATTCTAGGAGTTCAGAAACGAGATAGTATCCTCCCACATACCTTAACCTTTCTTGATTAAAAAAAACAATTTTATAAATATTTTAAGCATGAGCTGGGTGTGGTGGCACATTCCTGTAATCTCAGTACTTGGGAGGCTGAGACAGCAGGATCACAGGTTCAAGGTCAGTATAAGAAACTTAGCAAGACCCTCAGCAACTTAGTGAGACTCTGTTTCAAAATAAAAAATAAAATGGGTCTGGGGGTGTAGCTTGGGAGTAGGATTCCTCTTGGGATCAATCTCCAGTACCAAAATAAACAAATAAATATTTTAAGCATAAATCCCATTTAAAATTCAATCTAAAATGTTGTATATTTTATTATCACAGGGTACATGTTGTTAGTGAATAAAGACTAATTTTTATATTTAGATAACTATATACATTTTTTATAAATATTTCCTTTCTTTTTCTTTGTGGTATGGAGGATTGAACCCTGGGCCTCACTCTTTTAATTTTTATGATTATAATGATGATGATGATGATGATTTATTTTTTGCAGTACTAGAGACTGAACCCAGGGGCATTCTACCTCCAAGCTACACCCCCAGCCCTATTTTTCATTCTTTATTTTGAAACAGGGTCTCACTAAGTTGCAGAGAGCCTCACTAAGTAGCTGAGGCTGGCCGTGAACCCAGATCCTCCGGTCTCAGCCTCCAGAATGCTGGGATTACAAGCGTGCGCCACCACACCCGGCTCAGCTCCAGATTTTTTATATTAAATTTCCCTTCCTGCCTGTCTCCTTTCTACCTACTTATTTCTTCTATCCTACATCAATTCCATGAGCTGCCTCTGCCTTCTCTGAGGGGGAAGTCCCTCCCACTCAGCAGAGACCTGTCATCTCCCAGGCTGCCCCATCATTTGGCACTCTCCCAGAAGCTCAGAGAACATTGCTCCACCAAGAATTTAAGAAGATAACCGGCTACAGGAGAGAAAGAGAGAGAGAGAGAGAGAGAGAGAGAGAGAGAGAGAGAGAGAGAGAGAGAGAGAGATTCTTTGTTAGACTATGTTGGTGGCGACCTGTTTGTCACTTTGGGAAGCCTCTGTCTGTCCTTCCAGTTCTGAAGTGCTGTGTCCCTCCATCCTGCTGGCGGCTCTCCCTAATGAATTCATGTGCGCAGAGGTGTAAGTGGGCCATCACAGGAGCACTAGATGGTCCGTACCCAATCTAGGAGGGCTCTGCAGGACCCACAAGAGGTGCAGAGGCAAAATGGTTGGCTTTAAGGAAACTTCTGGAAACACCTCTCAATAAATACATATTCATTCACTATTTGCTTATGCGTTCAACAGATGTGCCCGAAGTGCTTACCGTGTGCCCGGCAATGTGCTTGGATCCGAGGACAAGAAGATAAGTGGGTGGGTCCTGGGTCCTTCCAGCTAAGGAGGACCTAGTCATGGGAATCAGGTGCTTCACTGACAAATTCTACCAAATTCTACTTAAAAAGAGCCAATAGTAATTCTTCACAAACTCTGACCCAAAAAGTAAAGATGAGAGAATATTTTCAAACTCTACTTACAAGGCTACTGCCACCCATATACCAAAGCCAGAGAAGAATGTCACAAGAAAAGAAAACTACAGGCCAATTTTTTTTTGGGGGGGGGTGCTGAGGGTTGAACCCAGAGACATTCTACCTCTGAGCTACACCCCAGTCCTATTTTATATTTTACTTTGAAACAAGGACTCGCTAAGTTGCTGAGGGCCTTGCTAAATTGGTAAGGCTAGCATCAAACCTGTGATCCTCCTGTCTCAGCCTCCCAAGTACTGGGATTATAGGCATGTGCCACTGCGCCTGGCTCTCAGCCACTACTCTTGGTGAACACAGATACAAAAATATTCAATAAAATACTGGCAAACTGACTTCAACAAAACATTAAAAGAATCATTCATCATGATCAAGGGGGATTTATCCCTGGGATGCAAGGATAGTTCTATCTACACAAATCAATAAATGCAATACATCACTTTAACAGAATAAAGGACGCAAATATGATTATCACATTAAGTATGGAAAAAGAATTTAACAAAAGTCAATATCCTTTATGATTAAAAACTCTTGAGAAATCAGGATTAATTTGTACAATAC
>PVLC010048548.1:0-10841 GCA_004027655.1 Graphiurus murinus
GACTGAAGTCGAATGGCTTCTCTCCTCTGTGTAAGTTCTTCATTGGGAGCATGCCTTGTGTCAACTGTCTTTCCTGAAAGGATGCGGCCCGAGAGTGTGCTCTGAACGTGACGGATGGGGATCCTGGATCACTGCTCTCATCATCTGGGAAAGAGCACAAGAAGAACAAAGAGGAAGGGATGAGACATGAATCTGAGTTAAGATTTCCTCTCCAGATGTCACGAACTCAGAGGAGAGCAAAGCTCTTCAAGACTCCAGCTCTCACACTCCACATTCTTATCAGCACAACTTTCCCTTTTCAAGGTTATCACCCCAAGGGATTGAGGGACCGACATTATACATGCAATGTTATAAATAAAAGCTAATGCATGGATGACTGTGTATTAAGCCAGAATCCCCCAGGTTAGTAAGCGGGTACCATTTTGCAAGATCCGATCAGTTGGCCAAAGACAAAAGGCATAAGGTACCAACCTTCTTTGTCCTCTAAAGGGTCCAGTCTAAAGGAAAGGTTGGGTGGTCCTGCCATGCTAAAGTGGTTGGTTTTATCTTGTTTTGTTTGTTTGTTTTTAACCAGTTAGGGATGCGAGGGGAAGGGAACCACAGCAAGAAGTCAGGATGAGCCCATGCTCTCTTTTCAAAGGGACGGCAGTGATGAGGTTGGAGACTTGCCTTTATGGGAAATTTGCTATGCGCCTGTCTGCTGCCATGCTAATCATTTTATGTATATTATGTCCTTGAGTCCTCAGAATGGCCCTGTGAGACGAGGAAACTTAGGGTCCTCATTTCACAGGGAAAGTGCCAAGATGAGGTGACTTCCCGTATCACAGAGCTTGTGACCATGGGAACAGAGTCTGAACAGCTGTCCAGCTGCTGGTCCACTCCTCCCCGGCAGGTCTCACCATCTCCTTTGTATGGATTCCTGGGTATTGATGGGGTAGTGGGTCTACGACCCCTATGGAAACCAAAATCCATGCAAATTCAAATCCCTTGTTAAAAGAAAAATGGTGTAGTATGTATATACAACCTATGCACAACCTCCAGTGTAGTTTGTCATTTCTAGATTATTTGTAACCTGGTACAAAACAAATGCCATGTAAATAGTTGTTATACTGCCTTGTTTAGGGAGTAACTGCAAGATAAAAGTGTTCAGTACGGATTCAATTTTTTCCCCAAATTTTTTCAGTCTGCATCCTCAGACATGGAACATGTGAATACCCAGGGTGCACATGATGCATCTTGGGAAAAAGAGCCACCAAGCACCCATGTCATGTCCGTCTTCAGGCTGCATTCGAAATCCCTAATCCAGGCCCAGCAGGTCCTTTATTATCTGTTTCCATGTATGTATTTTCCAAGGCATATTTGTCACAGACCACATTTGTGTATTATGCTTTCCTGGGAATTTTAACCTCACAAGTTTATTTTTCCTTTAAATATTTTCCCTGCCGGGCATGGTAGTGCACGCTTGTAATCCCAGAATTCGGGAGGCTGAGACCGGAGGATCCAAGGCCCTCTGCAACTTAGTGAGACTCGGTTTCAAAATAAAGAATAAAAAATAGGGCTGGGGGTGTAGCTCAGAGGTAGAATGCCCCTGAGTTCAATCCCCAGGACCGCAAAAAAAAAAAAAAAAAGATATATTTTCCCCGATAATTTAAATATTTTCAGACATGTATGTGTAAGTCTGAATGTGTGCTCTTTCTTCCATTCTCTGTTCCCTGCTAAGAAAAGAAAGCACAACCTCCTTGTCTGAGCCTTGGATTACACATGCACTACCATGCCCATCTCACATTTATTAGAGTAATAAGCAGTTTCAATAATTCTAAGAATTATTAAATGGAAAACTTTTAATTATTAAAAGTGATTAAATCGTTTCAGTAAGATTTAACCAATTTTGGACAATTTTGCTTCTAAACTCAGTAAAGCCCATGACTTCAGCAAAGAATACTTTTTAGGTTTCTTTAAGAAAGGGATCAACAAATTAGGACCTTGGGTCTATTATTTATTATTATTATTATTATTATTATTATTTTTTTTTAGTAGTCCTGGGGATGGAACCCAGGGACATTCTACCTCTGAGATACACTCCCAGACTTTATTTTTACATTTATTTATTTATTTATGCAGTACTAGGGATTGAACCCAGGGGCATTCTACCTCCGAGCTACACCCCTAGCCCTATTTTCTATTCTTTATTTGGAAACAGGGTCTCTAAGTTGCGGAGGGCCTCACTAAGTAGCTGAGGCTGGCCTCAAACCTATGATCCTCCTGTCTCAGCCTCCCAAGTACTGGGATTACAAGCATGCGCCACCATGCCTGGTCTACTTTTTTTTTTTGAAACATGGTCTCACTAGGTTGCTGAGGCTGGCCTCAAACCTATAATTCTCACATCTGAGTCTTCCAAGAACTGGAATTTGAGGTGTGCACCACTGCAAACAGCTTATTGCCTCTTTTTTTGGTATGGCCTGTGAGCTTTGAATCCTTGTCACATTGTTTTAAGGAGCTGAAAAAGTTTAAAAGATCACAAGCAAAAAGGATATACAATTCAAATTTCGGTATCCATGATTAAAATTCTGAATTTCATTCATAAAAGAAGTTGTCTTCTTCTTTTTCTTGTCACACAAATACCCACGTAATATTCTCGATTTTGCTTCTTGTCCCTCAAAGTATTTACCATTTCACTCCCTGTGGGGAAAGAGACAGCATGGCGAAACTCACAGGTTACCTGGGGATTCAGCTGCTCTTTGGTCCCTCCCTGCCGGCCAAGGAGTGCTGTAGGGGAAGGAGAGGTAGCGGATGTTTTTGGTGCCAGCCTGCGGATCACAAATAGAAATAAAAAGCGGATGAGCTACTGCAGTTAAGACCTTCACGTGGCAAATGAGGTGAAGAGCGTGGACTTGTATGGGGAAGCTTGCTTGGATCACTGACTCTCAGCTACCTTGTTTTGTTTTGTTTTGTTTTTAAAGTAGAGCCAGGCGTGGTGGCGCACGCTTGTAATCCCAGCATTTGGGAGGCTGAGACCAGAGGATCCGGGTTCTCAGCCAGCCTTAGCTACCTAGTGAGGCCCTCCACAACTTAGTGAGACCCTGTTTCAAAATAAAGAATAAAAAATAGGGCTGGGGGGATAGCTCGGAGATAGAATGCCCCTGAGTTCAATCCCCAGTACCTGAAAAAAAAAAAGTAGAACACTTCCATCTTCTGTATGTATTTCTGCTGCTTCTCATGATATAATAAACCATTATTAACCTGTCAAACTGATGCCCGCTGCAGCACTGAAATTAAGATCAAGATGAGGGTCTGCTTTAGGTCCCAGTGAGATGGATATGATGGAATCTCACCTAGGAAGAAGCCAGGTCCACAGTGATGGGTCCTGGCAAGCACTAATTCCTCCATGAATCTTCCTGGGAGGGCCAGAGGCCCCCGATCCAAAGAAGACACCTGCGATGTTCAGATCTGGCTTCCACTGTCCTGACCTGTCATTCCCACGCCTCTATAGACCCAGAGAGGGTAGTTGCCTTGGTGTCTCTCTGGCAACAAGGTGGAATTCTGGGTAAGTAGCCACAGTCATTCACCCTCGGAGGTCTGTCCCGGAACAGGACCAGTGATCACAAGATAAACACGCATAGCCTGCAGGATCCTCCCCAGCAAGCTGCCCCACGCACCGGCCTTCCCCAGGGCAGGCTGTGGCCTTTCCTCCGGCTCTCCCGCAAGGTGTTCTGGCACCGGATCAGAATCTCCTTAGCCTGCTTCTCACTGGGCTGAGGTCCGAGGTTGTACTTGTTATAGGACGGGGTCTGCAGAGAGAATGGAAAGTCAAGTAGGTCAGGGCTCCTCCATCCCCAGGAGGCCGGGGGCACATCCGGAGTTTGACACAGGTAGAGCAGGCAGGTGCCTAGGAGCTTGGCTGAGCATCGTCTTAGCCCCAGGCAAGGCTGTAAGCTGAGGTCAGTATTCTTAGGGCAGAGCTGAGGCTGCGGACTAAGCCTTTCTGTCATCTGTACCTGCCCTGCCTATGGTACCCACAGACTTTGGTTACCCCATACATACATTTTCTTTCCAAATTTTGTTGTTGTTGTTTTGGTTCTGGGTACTGAACCCAGGGGCATTCTACCCCTGAGCTATACTCCAAGTCCCATTTATATTCTTTTTTTTTGCAGTACTGGGGATTGAACTCAGGGGCATTCTACCTCCGAGCTACACCCTCAGCCCTATTTGCCTATTTTTTATTCTTTATTTTGAAACCGAGTCCCACTAAGTTGTGGAGGGCCTCACTAAGTTGCTGAGGCTGGCCACGAACCCAGATCCTCCGGTCTCAGCCTCCCAAATGCTGGGATTACAAGCGTGCACCACCACGCCTGGCTCCATTTATATTCTTGATTTTGAAACAGGGTCTCACTAAGTTGTGAAGGGCCTCACTAAGTAGCTGAGGCTGGCAGTGAACCCAGATCCTCCGGTCTCAGCCTCCCAAGTAGTGGGATTACAAGTGTGCGCCACCACACCCAGCTTCCAAGGTTGTGTTTTTATGCCACTGGTTCTTGGGCATTTGGATTTAATACCTAAGAAAGATACCGAAACTATGATGGGGATTCCCACAGGGTTGCTGTTTTGTAATTTTGTCAATTAAGGAAACACCTCACCCCCTCAATCAACCAGTTTCTATCACTGTTTTGAACAATTCAGAAAGGAAAAGATCTTTAGCCAAAATTAGTAGGAAGGACATACTCTTTGATAAAGAGCAAGCCTTCAAATGGAATCAATTTATGTCTATGATAAATTTCCTCCCAGTCCTCACCCAAGACCAGTGAAAATTTACCATGGACCGTAGGCCAACTGGTCCTTAAACAGATGTTGCAAGATGCTTAACTGAACTTCTTTTTCCTCTTGCTGCTCCCTCGAGGTTCACCCAGTGAATAACCAATTTTCCTGGGTCCGGTAGGTGACATATTGTGTGTACCAATAAGTCACAAAGTCCTATTGGAAAGTGAGATTGGCACTGCAGGAATGATCCCTACTGGTTTACATCTCTGTTGGGTGCTTTCAAAGAATATTCAGTTCAACTGCAACAGAGCTGGTAATGTGTATACCAGGCACTGTAGCAGACAGAGGATTTAAAAAATAAATAAATAAATTAGAATTCTGGTCTTCCAAAGGCTTAAGTCTCCTAGGGGAATCAAACAGCCACGGATACAGTGTTGTGTGCTCAGGTAAATGATGTGGTGTTGCGGTTCCCCGGGAGACATAGAATACAGGCAAATGGTACTTAACCAGGCTCAGATGGGCCAGGTTCACTGCATGGAGGCAGGTCATGAAAGATGAAGGAATGTCATCCTGGGACTAAGTTCTAGAGGAAGGACCACGAGAGCTCAGACGTGAGCCTGTGTTAATGAACTTGAAGGTGGAAGGCAATAGGGAGGGGTACTAGGACACAGCCAGGAATGATTTGTCATCTTGAGAATTAAATAGATCACTCCAAGTGTAGCCAGGGACAACCTGCCGAGGAGCAGAGGCTCCATCCTGCTGGGCTGGTGCCTTCAGATGAGGCACACACCCCTGAGTGACACAAGACGATCCTCAGGACAGGGAAAGAAAGTACTGATATTTGCATTTCTGTTGATTTTTATGCTCCCAAATATGAAATAAATTAAGCTTCCTTAAAGCTTATATGGATTTGTAATGGGCCCTCACTTCATCCAGACACGAGATGGTCAAGTTTCCCGTCAGAACAGAAAAACAGTGTTCCTGATAGGTGTGCGTGTGTGTGTGTGTGTGTGTGTGTGTGTGTGTGTGTGTGTGTGTGAACAATGTCCTCGTGAGTCCCATTGACTTTCAGTTTCTTGTTTGTGTTTTAGTGAATATGCATCCAGTTAAGTAGATTTGTGGTTTGCATTGTACGGTAACTGAATGAATTGTCACAAACGAGATAACTGGCTAAAAGTAGTTCCCCAGAGAAGTTGTAAATTAAAGGCTAAGGGGAACAACAAGGAAAGAGCAAAGCTGACTTTGTACTTCTCCTCATAGGGGCTCTTTATCAGCCAATTTTGACAAATTAAACAATCCGATGAGATTTAGGCCCAACAAAATTGAATTGTAAAGACAGTTGGAAGCCGGGCGTGGTGGCGCATGCTTGTAATCCCAGCATTCGGGAGGCTGAGACCAGAGGATCCGGGTTCGCGGCCAGCCTCAGCTACCTAGTGAGGCACTCCGCAATTTAGTGAGACGCGGTTTCAAAATAAAGAATAAAAACTAGGGCTGGGGGTGTAGCTCGGAGGTAGAATGCCCCTGAGTTCAATCCCCAGTACCGCAAAAAAAAAAAAAAAAAAAAAAAGACAGTTGGAGATATGGCTACTTATCACTATCTTTAAGGATAGACCTTAACCTATCCATCAAAATATTTAAAATAGTAACATGATACTATCATGGAAATATTCAATGATTAAGAATCAAGAATATGGAGACCAGCTTTAACAATCTTCCATCAATGTTAAAGTCATATTATCCTGAATTCAACCTGTGTGCACCTGTGTATCCATCCATATATATATATATATATACATATATATACACACACACATATATATAGGACATATATGTATATATATATATACACACACACATATATGTATACACACACACACACACACACACACACATATATATATAGCAATGAGAATTTCTTACACTTAGACTTGGAAGAACGCTTTACTTTAAGGAGCATTTGGACAATTGGTCTTCTCTTTTGTCTCATATACCATGATCTTTGTCTATTTTTGCCTGTGTGTGGGGAGTTTAGAAGTTTCTATGCACATTATGTAAGCTACTTTCCTTCATCTCTTAATTTCTGACTCTTGTGAAGCAGTTGGTGACTGGTTAAAACTCTGAACTTCCCACTAAACCTTGACTTCTAGAGGAGAAAGAACTTTGTCTTATTCTAGCTATGCCTTAACTATTTGAATAAACTGATCTCCTCCTTTGGAAATTCTGAGATTAACCTGATCATTTGACCTCTCCAGGGATTGCCAGTCTTTCTTTGACGTCTCCTTGGAACCTGGTCTGAGGACAGTTTCTTTCTTGGCCAATTCAGAAAGGGTGTTTGTGCTTCTCAGTCCGCATCTCATGGTGTTCCAGAGAACTTCCCCTGCACTTGTCCCCCTGGGAATCTCCCAGCGGTTAGCCCTCAAGCTCCTACCCACGTAGGCTTCAAACAGAAGTTGGCTGGAGACCCAGCCCTGATCAACTGGGGATTAGAACTACCTGGAGTCAAGCCCTGCCTGTTCTCATCTTGGTCCTGCCTGGAAGTGACTCCTACTTCCCAAGACAGACTGTTCTAAGATGTGGACAGCAAGGAACACCCCAATCACCAGGCTTGAGGACTACAGAGGTGGCCTTCCACATGCCCTTGGTTCAATCTGAAAAAAAGGTAGATGGTCCATTAGAAACCGCGGATGTATAGTTGTCTAGTTTGCATTTGCAGGGTAAGTTTCTCTTCCACAAATCAAAGGGACTATGGCAGAAGAGAAGACTCTCTAGACCCTTGTAAAGCTAGAGCTAGAGAGGAAAGACAAGAAGTGGTAGGATTGGGGAGCTTCACTCTCAAAAGACTGAAAGGGGAAGCAAAGAGGAACCTCCTGGCTGTACCCGCCCTCTGTTTAATTGGATTCTCCCTGGTGCTCAGCTGCAAGCTCCGCAAACAAAAAGAAGTCAATGTGCTTAGATTCGTGGGCAACAAGGAAGGAAGAAGCTGCTTAGCTTAGAAGGGAGAACTCTGGAAGACAGATGGAAGAGGAAACTACAGAAGAAGAAGAAAGGAGGCTGACTGGGAACCTGCATCAAAGGAAGAAGAGAGCGGTGGGCAGTGGACCTTATTTTAGACTCAATCAGAGTGTCAGTATCTCCATCTCCATTTTTGGACCTTCTCCTGAATTCATCAAGGTGGAGAAAAGGCTGAATTCCAGGTATCCTGTGGGCCCTGTCTTTCACGAAGAGCCATAGTCTTCAAGCCAGGAAGTTCTTATCTATTTATCTAAGGCAGAAGGAGATAGTCTTACTGAAACAGTTTCACTTGGAATGATCTGAGAGAGGTGGGATTAAGCACACTGTCATCAATGCTGACCTATTTTCCTTCACCTGTTATACTAGAGACGTTCACTGATACAGGCCCCGAATCATTGACCTTCTTCAGACAGGAAGCCAGAAAAGAGCCACTTTCGCTGCTCTAGGAAAGTCTGGAGTCTTGGAAAGAGTACTGGGTAGGTAAGTGGTCAGAAGATCTGTGCTCGTCTCTTGTATTTATTTTATGGCCACGAAGAAGTCAAACCATCAACCTCACTAATTTCAGTGTCTTCTACTGGGAAATGAGGGTTGACTAGGGGGTTTTCTAAATTCAATTAAGACTATGATTTATGACACAGACACAAAAATGAAAGTCCTCACAATTCACAAACTTATTATAATCATGCCTAAGAATTAGGACGGGCAAGTAAGTCTACAAACTTAAAAACCAAACCAAACCATAAAAAAAAAAGAAATGTCCTAAATGGATGACATCAACTTAATTGTCATTTGACTCACCCAAAGCTTCTGAAAGGCATGCACAGTATCCCCATAAATATTCTTGAATGCACTTGGGACTAGTGGCTAACATCTATTGCAGATTCCTGATCCATTTCCCAGACAGAAAAATAAGATACTTAATATTTCTTTTTATTCTAACTTAAGTTGATTGCAATTTTCTAACATTTATTGTAGCCCACACTGTTGAGACAGCTCAGCTGCCCTCATCGCCCTGGTGCCATCTTTTTTCCGTGGTGTGGTGGCTAAGTCTGACTCCTTGTCTGTCTTTGGAAGAAAGGAAGACCTGCTGGTTCTGGGGAGCTCCCGGCTGCTGGACTGGAGCAGCCTGACCCCTAGAGACGGCAACTGGATTTGCATTTCTTTTTATGTTGCAGGTGCCAACTTGGCAGCAGAAACCTAACAATTAACTTTTGTCCTCTGGTCTGAGCAGAGAACTTATTCATCAAGCAGCTGGTTTAGAGAGGATGATGTGAACTAGAACAGATTCCTGAAGGACAAGTCCCAAGGACAGGCGATAGGGGCGAGGCAGACGGCTTATACACACCCTTTGTCGAACTTGGTACATGTTGCGTGTCAGAATGTCCCTCATGGACTCCACGTCTTCCGGGGAAAGCCTTTTGATTTCTTGTATCCTCTGGGCCCTGGAAACATCATTGGAGGAAGGCCAACCATTATTATTGCATCTTGGCAAGAGACACCACCGAAACACCAACGGCCCTTGCCCTGTACTGGTGAGAACCCCAAGTCCCTGGGCCCTATTTTTACAAGTCTTCCTATTGGCTTAGTAAATTAATTTGAAATGCCAGAATATGTGTCTTGACTTAAAACTTCAAAAACATTGTTCCATGTTGCTTTTGCATGGTAATTATTCTAGCCTAGTTTTTAAAAAGGGACTTAAGGTGACAGCCAAGTAAGATTTCCCTCAAAATTTTTTGAGTTAATACATTTGTAAAACACTATAAAAATCAATTAATATGAAATGATGCCACAGAACGTAATGCAAATATTCTACTGTCAAATTAGGCAGAAATAAAATAACTCCGTCAAAGGCTGACTCTTTGTTAGTTTTTAATCTCACTGGGAACAAGTGAGGACCAGTTCACTGATCAACACCATCCACAGAGAATATTTTGAGTAGCGCTGGTATAAGAAAATATGAAAGGTACATGAGTTTGTTTGTGGCAGAATTGGACAGTTAGGGCTTTTATTTTTGGCTCAGGAATAATTTTAGAAACTGGAATCATATTTTACAAAAAGAATCAAGCCATGTCCACTGGGAAAGTTAGCTCAGTTCTAAGACACCAGGCACCATGAACCCCGGGAAGAGTTTAAGATCCAGGTCATGCCCAGGTTAGCAGTCAATGAGCAATTGTCCTCTGGAGATTTCAGAGTCATGGCATGGCTGTGGGAAGAATTCTCATGTGGCAAATGTATTTGATTACAATCTCGTGGCAGTAATTTTAAAAGCTTTTTAACGACGGGAGTAATGTGTA
This sequence comes from Graphiurus murinus, assembly GCA_004027655.1. Lineage (NCBI taxonomy): Eukaryota > Metazoa > Chordata > Mammalia > Rodentia > Gliridae > Graphiurus > Graphiurus murinus. The sequence goes on from PVLC010048548.1 coordinate 10,059, forward strand.
GTCACTGTAGGCCTTAAGAACGAAAAGGAAAGGAAGAAGGCTACATCTTTCTTTTCATATCATCCCCTTTTAAGCATCTTACTGTAAATGCTAATGGGTGTTTTGCTTGTCTCTTTGCTTGCTATTTTGAACTCATAAGGCTACCTGATGGCTTTCATATCTACTTACATATTTTGTAGAATAACTGAGTATGAAGATGAATAATTATTCATTTCACTACAGGCCACCCTCTAGGTATTTTCCCCCCAAATCAGAAGCAATACAGCCATAAATAACAAGGGCATTTCAAAATTAATGTGCAATTGGTAACAAATTCTAAAGGGCCTCAATACCGGATATCATAGCATGCCAGGATTTTATTTAGCTATGCTATCTGTAGCCTGACTAATGCCCTTTCTATGAAACGATTGAAACCAGAGGTTCCCTATCTTAGAGCTGCAAATATCACCTCTATTGATATTCAGTTACCACCCTTGATGATTTAAACATTATTATCAGGGCATTTCCACCTACCAGTATAAATGTCCTTCAAATAAAATTTACTCTGACTTAGGTTCGCCCACACACTATCCCAATCTGAACACATTCCTTCATCATGGTGAATGTAATGTATTGCTAAACAGAAACACCAGCAAGTCAAACAGTTCCATTTTATGTGTTCATAGCATAACAAATGGGAAAAACCACTGATAAAGGAAATGGCAAAGTGAAACTTGATAGAGCAGTAGATGGAAGTTGGCACCTTCCCCAGTTTATAACTGACCACTGACTGCAGGAGGGGCT